>NQII01001085.1:16756-51942 GCA_002778355.1 Clitarchus hookeri | reverse complement strand
TTCAATTGCGACTTTGGCGTCGGTTGTGTTTTCTGATAGGATGGCAATGTCGTCTGCGAAAGCGAGGCATCTGACCTCATATTTCTTCTGGCCTCTCCCAAAGGTCAGACCCTGGATTCCGAGTTGTTTCAGTTCTTTCTCCCACTCTTTTACGANGGCCTCTCCCAAAGGTCAGACCCTGGATTCCGAGTTGTTTCAGTTCTTTCTCCCACTCTTTTACGATTTTGTCCAGAACTAGGTTGAATAGGATCGGGGAGAGTCCGTCGCCTTGTCTGACACCTGTTTTGATTTTAAATTCTTTCGACAACNAGGATCGGGGAGAGTCCGTCGCCTTGTCTGACACCTGTTTTGATTTTAAATTCTTTCGACAACTCGCCCAGAAATTGAACTCTGGACGTTGTGTCGGTTAACGTCTGTTCGATTAGAGCTCTTGTGTTTGCATCTATTCCCAGTTCTTTTAGTATTTGGAATAGCGTGTGTCTATCGATGGAGTCGTAAGCTTTTGTGAAATCGATAAAACTGATGACTGTGTTCTTGTTTCTGAGTGTTCGGTTCCTTAGGATCGATTTCAGGTTGTGTATTTGTTCAGGGCATGATCGGCCTTTCCTGAATCCGGTTTGGTATTCGCCGATCGTTGATTCCGCTTGTTGTTCTAGTTTTTCTAGGAGGGCTTTGGATAGGATTTTGTATATAAGTTAAACATGTATTAAAAACCTAAATTATAATTATAAAAATGTACTCTTTACATACTATTTTGCAAAACTATACCCGGCTACTAATGTTGAAATTTAGTGTCCTCTGTTTGTTAGTGAGGGCTAGTAAATATTGTTCAGTGCCCTGAAATTCTCTGTGTNAATGTTGAAATTTAGTGTCCTCTGTTTGTTAGTGAGGGCTAGTAAATATTGTTCAGTGCCCTGAAATTCTCTGTGTCATCATGGTGCATAGCGTAAAAATTTAGTTTCATAGCTAACAAGGTAGGAAACAATACACCAGCGTGTGCAAAGCGCTTTGTCAGGCAACTGATAAGTCCTTCCGGCATACACATTGGCCCTACTGCACCACGTATCCTGCAACAATCCGATTTATTTCCCATTTTAATACGTTTGCAACACGCTGAAGCATAATCTTGAAAGACCTCTTTCTCTGGAAATATGGATTCATATTCTTCTTCGTAAGTAAATTTTCTCTTAGATTTTCTTGCTAGAGTTCCCCTTTTAAAGCCGACTTTTGTATTGAGAGTGGAGGCAGCTTCTGTGGAGTATGTTATATGTAACACTAATGNGTTCCCCTTTTAAAGCCGACTTTTGTATTGAGAGTGGAGGCAGCTTCTGTGGAGTATGTTATATGTAACACTAATGGGTTTGTTGTCAGACCTTAAATACCGTAAAAATCTTTTTCAAAACAATGATACCATCATAACAACATATTCCGTAAATTCTCATATGAAGTTTAATGTGATAAAATAGGGTTGCCATTAAACATTATTTTTAAATTGTCTCATAAAGTATTTTGATAAATTAAGTAAATATTTAAATATAAAGCCAATTAATATAATATTAAAATTATTTTATAAAGTTTTTTGATAATATTTGTTGTCCCCATCAATATTGAAAAAAAAAAAATTAAAAATAATATTAGTGCTATGAAGTTAACAGGGATATTTTTTATACAAACCTTTAGGAANAAAAAAAAAAATTAAAAATAATATTAGTGCTATGAAGTTAACAGGGATATTTTTTATACAAACCTTTAGGAACTTCTATCTATACTGGACAAAATAATGTTGCATTCAGGCACAGCACATCTTCCGCCCTCTACCCCGGTTTATTGGTTGTCCTACGTCATCGGATGGACAGGGTAGGGGAAGGGAGGATCGCCACACGTGGATGGTTGTCGTGTGCTGGAAAGCGGTTACCCCTCCCGCTGGAAGAGTCAACGACTTGGGAGTCACTGCGCTAACTTTCAAGTTATCACCTCCATCGGCGCGACTAGTGGTGCAGGGAGCCTTCTGGACCAGATCATCTCAGATATAAATGCAGCGGCGCGCCTCTGTGTCGGTAGTCTTAAATTAACATTAGTGCTGAATCCTTGAGACGACGTAGGCAGAAAGGGAGGTGTAGGCAGGCGGGGACATGTAGGCAAATCGGGAGATGTAGTCAAATCGGGAGATGCAGGCAAATCGGAAGATGTAGGCGAATCGGGAGATGTAGGCGAATCGGGAGATGTAGGCAAATCGGAAGATGTAGGCAAATCCGGAGATGTAGGCGAATCGGGAGATGTAGGCGAATCGGGAGATGTTGGCAAATCGGGAGATGTAGGAAAATCGGGAGATGTAGGCAAATCGGGAGATGTAGGCAAATCGGGAGATGTAGGCAAATCGGGAGATGTAGGCGAATCGGGAGATGTAGGCGAATCGGGAGATGTTGGCAAATCGGGAGATGTAGGAAAATCGGGAGATGTAGGCAAATATGGAGATGTAGGCAAATCGGGAGATGTAGGCAAATCGGAAGATGTAGGAAAATCGGGGTATTAGGGAAATCGGGAGATTTAGGCAAATCGGGAGATGTAGGCAAATCGGGATATTTAGGGAAATCGGGAGATGCAGCCAAATTGGGAGGTGTAGGCAAATCGGGAGATGCAGGCAAATCGGGAGATGNAATCGGGAGATGCAGCCAAATTGGGAGGTGTAGGCAAATCGGGAGATGCAGGCAAATCGGGAGATGTAGGCAAATCAGGAGATGTAGGCAAATCGGGAGACGATGCAGCGATGGCGTAGTGACCAGCGAGTGCAATATGTGATCATTGGGAGAGCACAGACTGGGGCTGACCAACTAGTCTGTAGGGAAGTGGGATTATCTCGTGAGTGACGGACATTTGGATGATGTAATTGTATGGCGATGGGCATTTTGATCGTACATTTGTAATAAACTAGTGAATATTAAGTACCTGTAGAAAATATAAAGACAGGATTTATTATTTTAATTAAAGTAATTGAGATAACATACAAATTGTGTTCATTGGTTAATATGTTAAGTGTAATTAGTAGGGACAGACTTATATTTTGGAAGTAATCAATATTTTTTTTTGCCATGGTAAAAAATAAGGATATTAAATTTTACTCATATTTTATTAAGATACTGCGTACGTTAGAGCNTTTTTTTTTGCCATGGTAAAAAATAAGGATATTAAATTTTACTCATATTTTATTAAGATACTGCGTACGTTAGAGCGAACTGGTATAACTTGTATTTTGATTTAGGCGCATCCGCCCACTTATTGGTTGCATGACTTTCTGGAAGAATGCCTTGCGTTTCAATAGCGATATCGTNGATTTAGGCGCATCCGCCCACTTATTGGTTGCATGACTTTCTGGAAGAATGCCTTGCGTTTCAATAGCGATATCGTGGCATAGGAGATACCCTAACATTTCCCTTGCCGGGTGTCCGGCCAGTCAAACTACAGACACTGATTGATGAACGATGTCCTGCAACTGAGGTTACTGTCCACATTTGTGAGTCCAGTGTTTGGAATATACGCTGCAGTTTCTCTTCTGCATATTTGACTATTCTGTGGTAATTTTCTCACCGGTAAGGGAATATATTAAAATATGCTTAACATTTTGCAATAAAATTAAAGATATATAAACCTATGCGTACTTACTTATATACTGTCTATTACACATTATATAGTTAAAAACAATCACTGATATATTTTATAACAACATTAGCTTTCTGTCTACGGATTCGCGCACGTGTACTGTGCCTTTTAGCCTTCTTGGGCGCTGAATTACGAAAAATACTGAAATCAGTTTTTATTTATTTACGTTGGCGACATTTTGAAAAAAAAAAAACAGCTTAACGATGTCTTATCAAGTTTTCTGAGTCCCCAGAAACACTTTTTACCTGTTTTCTCTCTCTTAAATTTGTATTTCGAAAAATTCCTTCTAAGTGCGTGTCTGCATACAAAGGGAAAGCCATCCATAGCTTTTCATGCTTTTGCGTCCAGCGGTTTGGGCTGTGGATTGATGAGTGAATCAATGAGTCTGGACACTAAATTTTTACATAGAGATTTTGTTTTATATTTGAGGGTGTAAAATGTTTCTTAGGATAAATAGCAATAATTGTTAAGTGAAGATATATATGATTTTATATTTTATTCACTCCTTGTACAAGTACATAGATGAAGCCACAACTTTTCTCCAAATAAAAATAATGGCTATTTCATACTGACTTTACCATTCAATTAANAGTACATAGATGAAGCCACAACTTTTCTCCAAATAAAAATAATGGCTATTTCATACTGACTTTACCATTCAATTAAATCTTTTCTGTGCGGAGTACAAGTGCAGCTTTAGCTCTCAGGCTAAAATTCTTGAGAGTAACATTGCTCCTGAAAAAAAAAAAACTATTGTTATTAGTAAATCTTACGTGTAGCTGTCAGAGATTACGAATCTATAATTTATATACGTGTATATACGCACGTATACCACATATAGTAATATTTAAATCATTATATGTTTACACAATTATTCAATGGAAACGTAAGAACNATACGCACGTATACCACATATAGTAATATTTAAATCATTATATGTTTACACAATTATTCAATGGAAACGTAAGAACGGAAAATGATGCCAACATTTTAAGTTTGATCGATTCCGGTTCTTTTTTCTCTGCTTATGGTTGACGGTTGCAGTTGATAATAAGTTCAGACAGTTCCCAATTGCCATCTGCTTTGAATTACTCTCAATAAATGAGCCAATAACTCCTTAATTATATACAGGCAACATCAGTCATACAACTGTACGAGCGCGAAGCTGGAATTAAATTATACCAAATAAAGAGGCATTTTAAAACTATAGGTTCACCTTTAATGTTTAATAATTTTTGAGGATTTTAGTTACTCCAAAATTTTTTTTAATAAAAAAAAATTGTTACCAGCGTAATTTTCGCATTCAAAAATCCCAACTTTCTTTCATGACACCAGAAATACTTAATTGCACGCATGTTTGTCTATTGCAACTGCGCTATTTGAAGCATTAGTATAGGTTATTCACGATAAAGTGAGCACTTGAAACCAACCTATGAAAAATAAATGTCACTACCCCCGCCTGCATGTATTTTATCGTGCACACTCGCTGTCATGCACCCTCTTAAGTTGGAAACGACGGATAGAAAGTAGTTCTTGACGCTGAATTGGAAATGTTCAACCCCAGGCCTGGTCACTCCTGCATTTGTTGTATGTGGGAATTGGGCCGGACGATGCCGCTGGTCCGCGGGTTTTCTCGGGGATCTCTCGTTTCCCCCCGCCCTTACATTCCGGCGCTGCTCCATTCTCATTTCACTTCCGACCAACATAGGGGTTGCTAACTTCCACATACAGAGAAATAACAATGAGTTGTTCCTTTGTAATCATACATGTACTTCAAAACGAAGATTATAATAGCATTATTTTCTAAATAGAATTTTAAGTTTACATTTGTAAGGAGATGTATTTAAAATTATAAAAATATTTTATAAACTATTCACGTTAAAGTGAGCACTTTTTGAAGTACTCTCATTTGGAATAATAGTCAACAAATATATTTTATTGTAGCCTTAGACGTTAACTTTAGAGTAAGGTGAAATAAACATACTATGCTTATCACTTACATGGCGGTATATATTAAAAAAAAAAAGGGGGACGAAAATAAATGGCTGATAGGAAAAAAGTAATTAGGGAATCGCAAGTGCTCACTTTACCGTGAACAGCCTATACCTTACAACTAAATCAGGAATCTTTTAGAAGTAATCAAGAACTCACCCCGTCTGGAAGCCGGAGTCAACACTTGCTATCTCCACAATGGTGTCGATAGGCAACTCGGTGAAAGCTGTGCTCAGATTCACAATAGCTTCAGTGCTTCCGGTGTTCACCACGACGATATAGGCGTGTTCTCCTTTCAGTTCCCTGAATTATAACATCACATTCATATCGGGCACAACTAAAGAAATAAGTCTGTACGTTACAAAATGTTGCAGCGCGTCATATAGAATTGCTTCTCTCGTAAGTTACTAACTTTAACGCTACGTACTGAAATGCTTAAAACACTTGCCGTTAAATAAGTTAATTATATGCGGTGAAAAACTATCGCAAATTCCAACTGGAAATTTGTTTACTTGACTGACATCAAACTAAGCCGCCAAAGAATAATTTTGTACTTTAAAGTCGACATTTTTATTAAACCCTTTAGTTTTATCTATAGTTATGGTCGTAATCGTTCATGACACTGTTGAAAAGAAAGAATTTTCCGGTCTGACAAGTAACGAGTACAACATGGCCTGAGAGAACAGTTAATACTGGTTTGTTGCACAAACGGCAGAAAAAAAAAAAGAACCCCCTCGGGCAGCGGCTAATAGCTTCACCAGCAGGAAGGTTAAAAATTGCTTAGGTGATTGTTTCTGAAGGTCTACAACACCGAATATAATTCCTCTCATTCTGAAGTTATATCCGGAATGATACGGTAAGGCGTTAGGCACAGGCGTAGATCCTCTGGAAATAGAATGCCCATCGCCACTACGGGGAAGCGTCCCATGCTAAGCTGACTTAAAACGTTAAAACGTTTGAACCTTTGGCTGAATGCAGGTTATATAAAAAAAATACTACAGCTAGCGTATTGAATCACATGGTTCAAAATTCTGCATGAGTAGGTAGTGCTTAACATTTCGTCCACTTCGAAGTCATTACACTGAGAAAAAAGATTTGTTGAACCAAAAACGCACGTCTGGAGCAACAAAATCAATTGTTTGCATAGGGATTACTAAATTTTTCATTGTTGAAATCAAATAATTTTGTTGTTCTTACTTGGGTGTCCCAATCTGTAAAATTTAAATTTGGTTGGCCCAACTAAATATTTTTATAGCACTACGTACATTAAACAAGTTCAGCTGTTATAAAAATGGAAACATTACCAACTTTCTAATTCGGGTCACTTGCGTCGAAACGTTACGCCTTAGGAATATATGCTAAATTAACTACTAACGAGGTAGAAATGTTTTTAAATTCGTATTATTCAAATATAGGTTAACGTACATACTTAATATTTCTTAGTATTACAGTTATACTATTCAGTTTCTCATTTAAATTGTTTTATTATTAAGCATCATTACTCATCAATAAATGTACATTACTCATCAATAAATGTACTTACAAACACTGTTACTATCCGAATTGCCACAAAAATTACCGTCCCCAAGTAGCAAACAACAAGAAGTTAACAGTTAGCCAACTGCTTGCAGTGCTGGCAAAGGTTCGCATTTATGACTTTCAGTATATGGTTGACAATCAGGTCACATAAACAAAAGGGACAGCAACTATTTTTTTTTTTTTTAAATAATCTTTGTATTGGCCAATGCTCTCACCATTTTTGTTAGATTTCAACACACGCCCCACAAGCAGATGATAAACAAAATGCTGTTACTCACTGCTGGGAAGTGATTAACAGCATTTTTATGGGCCATTTACGGCATGCCAACTGTTGTTTACTGCTGGGGACATACAAACAGCAAACGTGTGGGCCACTCATGGTGCACCAACTATTACTTAGTGCCGCGAATGTATTAGTAGAATGCTAATGGGCCATGTATGACATGCCAACTGTTGCTTACTGCTGGGGACATACAAGCAGCAAACGTGTGGGCCACTCATGGAATACCAACTATTTATTAGTGCCGCGAATGTATTAGTTGCATGCTAATGGGCCATGTATGACATGTCAACTGTTGCTTACTGCTGGGGACATAATAGCAGCATACTTACGGCTNTAATGGGCCATGTATGACATGTCAACTGTTGCTTACTGCTGGGGACATAATAGCAGCATACTTACGGCTCTTTGTGATATGTAAACTGTTACTTTATACTGAAGAAACCTTATCAGCAAGCTTACGTGCCATTTATGGCATACGGGCTTTATATTGTTGAGCAGTAGCAAATAGCATCATGTGAATTCACTTGATTTTTTTTTATTTCATGCATATATGAAGTAAAGTGAACATGTGACATTGCTACAAATAGGTAAATATAGTTTTTGGACTGCAAAACCTGCAAAAAATAACATGTAAAAAAATTCATTATTTTGCATTTTAAATTCCACCTGAAAGTAGCCCGAAACTAATATACTAGTATTTTAAACAAAATAAAGAAATCCCAGTATTGACTTATGATATTAACAATAATTGTGTCTATAGAAAAGCTAATAATGCAACTTGTATATTTAGAAAGTATTTAGATTTACTTAAAAAAAATTACATAATTATATGGTAGAGAATTTGCTGGCATTCTAGACTGAAAACGAAATAGTAGTGAGTTCGTTTCCGGGTTCTTCCAAAGAAATTAACTAATTTAGAAATAATGCAGATAATAACATAAATTAACATGTTAAATGAATAAAACTTATTTTAGATGCGACGTAAGTATTTTCTGACTTTGAAAATGCACGGCAAGCTGCTTCTGCGTGAGCGACAAGTGGCAAGAAGCTGGGCCACACGCGACTTGCCAACAGCTGGCTGACGCCNGGCAAGCTGCTTCTGCGTGAGCGACAAGTGGCAAGAAGCTGGGCCACACGCGACTTGCCAACAGCTGGCTGACGCCATTTGGTTTCCTAGCGGCAGGCCAGAAGCAGAAAGCCAGNTGGGCCACACGCGACTTGCCAACAGCTGGCTGACGCCATTTGGTTTCCTAGCGGCAGGCCAGAAGCAGAAAGCCAGTGGGCCACTGCTTCTGACGTGTTTGGGATACAGTTGATTGTGCAGAAGGGGACACTTGTGGACAGATTGCATTCTGCTACATGGACGTCATTTGGACAGTGGCCCAGATGTGGCCAACTGCAAGTGGCATCACGTGGGCCACAAGCATCTGCGGGTGCGTTANGTCATTTGGACAGTGGCCCAGATGTGGCCAACTGCAAGTGGCATCACGTGGGCCACAAGCATCTGCGGGTGCGTTACAGTGGTTGACTGATTGTTTCCTAATTATGGAAACAGCACGTGTGCCGCTAGTATNCAAGCATCTGCGGGTGCGTTACAGTGGTTGACTGATTGTTTCCTAATTATGGAAACAGCACGTGTGCCGCTAGTATACAAGCATATTTGCACAAATAGACTAACTGATTTTTGCTACTTGGGTCTCGAGCGGTATTTCCGAACGAAGTGAATAAAATGGGTGGCCAAGAAAACAATTTATAATTGATGTAAATAAATATTTTCTTCAGAGTGTCAACTTTGTTTGGCCCATCACAGAGGTTTTTTTTTATTCCAACCTGTATATTGTTAAATAAACAAATTTTTTTCTTCAAATTTTTGTTACTCGATAAATTAGTTTTTCGGGCTACNCAACCTGTATATTGTTAAATAAACAAATTTTTTTCTTCAAATTTTTGTTACTCGATAAATTAGTTTTTCGGGCTACTAGTTCATGTTTTCATGCCTTGTACAAGCAGGTATTTTGTTGGCTGGGACAAACCGGTCTGTGCAGCGACGGAACAAGTTTCTCAAAGAAGATATAAATGGTGAGGAATCGGCCATTGAACAATCCCAGCTTTCTCCTGGAGTGATTTCGCGAAAACCACGTGAAACTAAAATCAGGTTGTCCGGACTGAGAATCGATNATCCCAGCTTTCTCCTGGAGTGATTTCGCGAAAACCACGTGAAACTAAAATCAGGTTGTCCGGACTGAGAATCGATTCCTGGTACTCTCCAAATGCTAGTACAACTGCGCCACCACGCACGATAATTTTCCATATGAATCCATGTCACAAGTCTACTAAACTTAGCCGCCAATCGCAGGCTTTACATAAGATAACTATTTTCCCCTTGAACCCGGAACCCATACGCAGCAACTCAAATGAGGCCCATTCCTAGAAGAAATCTATTGATAAACGAAAATTGATGTTCGCTTACCTGGAGAAGGCAAAAACGTTGGTAGAGATCTCGTGTGTGTTGAGCGAGCCTCTCTGTATGGTCCTTGTCTTCTTCAACTGGGCTGCACGCTTGTATACTTTCAAGTGACTGTTTTCCGCCGCCTCCTGGGCGGCTATGTTGAGAGTCTTGTAGTTCTTGTTGACTGGCAACCACGTCTTCGAAGCGTTCGAGAAGCCTGCAATTGAATACCGGCGTTGAACTCCAAGAAAACTGCAGAAGACGCGCAGCCATTGCTAGAATATCGGCGTCAGAATAAATAAATTTAACACGGTAATCGGAACCCCATCATCGTGACGCCCTTGTGCAGAAAAAAAACGTGTAACAATCGCGAGACACTGCTCTTTCTCTTCCTCAGAGTAGAGTGGAGAGATTTGTGTGAAACGAGATAAGCATGGAGCGGCGCCGGAGTGCCAGGGCGGGGTAAACGGGAGACCCCCGAGGAAAGCCCGTTGACCAGCGGCATCGTACGGGATGATTCCCACTTGCGAAAAGCCAGAGTGACCTGGCCGGGGATAGAACCCTGTTTGCCTTGATGGGAGGCGAGCAGTATAACCGCTCAGCCACCGTGGCCTTGAATTCATTAACAGTTTCGGATAATACTTCTGAGGAAATGAATGAGTTTGGCTTACGACCTGTTTTCAATTGACTGCCCCTCATATTTTCTTCCAGTCTGAAAATGTAGTACGTTCCTGGAGAGCTATGTAAATAGAGAGAATGGGGCATAAATACATATTGTGGCCGTACCAGTAACGTTTAGAGGGAATAGGATGTGAGGCATCGAAAATAGCGATTTCTGCGATGCATTTTTCATAACTGTAGAAGCACGAATATTTAACCACCTTTAATGAATCAAAAGAATACAAAATGTGAATGGTGCCTCCAAAATTGTAGCAGTACATGTTAAAATTTATGCAGGAGAGCTTCAGAAACAAGTTTNCAAAATGTGAATGGTGCCTCCAAAATTGTAGCAGTACATGTTAAAATTTATGCAGGAGAGCTTCAGAAACAAGTTTAATAGAGCAAATAGCCAAATAAAAAAAATAACCCCTCTCAAAAAAATATATATATATAAATTATAATTAATTAAAACGTACCTTGGCTTATGTGACATAATTTATGTATATTAAGTACCGTCGCTGCAGCTGAAATTGAATTCTGTTAACATAAAATTATTTTATTTTTGATTGAACTAAAATTGTAGCTATATTTTATTTATTATATATAGTAATATTTTATTTGTAATTAATAAGAATAAAACAGGGGGAAATAGGCGTGTTCGTATTACATATTAAGAAATAGTTCTCATGCAAATTATTATTAAACTGAGTGCTCAAGCATGCGGTGCGTTGTCCCTACGGAATAATTTTCGAGACATAGTTAAGCTTTTGGAAAATCGCTTAACGTGTTAAAATTCCGCCCATAAAAATTCCCCGTTTCCAAATTGTATACTCCCAGGTCGGACGGACCGGAAACTGCTCGATATCAAATATGTGAAGGGTCAAAACATTCCCTCCCCAGCCCCTGTCACATCACCACATAGGCTTCTGGGTCTGGGGTGGTCGATTGGGGAGGAGTATTTTGAGTGGGGTGGAGAGATTTGGGTAGCGCTTAGTATTGCAGTCCTGAAAGCTGATAAGGGTGAAACAAGGTGAGTATGGAGCAGCGCCAGGTGGGGGAAACGGCCGGTCCCCGATAAAAAGCGCCGTCCGGCACGATTCCCAAATGGGAAAATTCGGGGAGCGATGCAGCCGGGAATCAAATCCGATTCATCTTGGTGGGAGGCGAGTAGTCTGACCACTACACCACCGCGGCTCCGGAGTTTTCGAGAAAAGATGGTAGTAGGTGGGACAGAATTTTCGTCGTTGCCTAACTTACGAAGGAAGAAATAGCATTCACCTGAAGACATTTCCGGAAACCATGAAACACAAAATCAGGATTGCAGAGCGGGAATCGAACCCGGGTCCTTCCGCCGTCGTGTCAATTGTGTTTGCTACTGCGCCATCTTGGCCGGTGGTTCCCTGGGCGGAGGATAAGCTCACCTCCGTTGGTGGTGCTATCCCACTGCAAAGGAGTCCTGCAGCGGTCCCTGGTCCTCGCCATGTAGCCGGAGGCCCCCGCGTTGCAGCCCTGCGGGTCGACCCCCTCGGCGTACGTGATGTCTGTGTTGTCGGTCATGCCGATCTCCTCGCCCATGTACGTGATCGTCGATCCGGGCAGCAGCAGCAGCATCATGTTGATGGCATCTTCCAGGCCCGGGACGAGCGTCGCAACACGCCACCTGTCGTGGTTGCCAGCCTGCAACACGGACAACGCACTGCCGTCAATGACGATATAACTGGAAGTTAGGGACTCGTAAGTTAAACCCTCGGGTTCCAACCATAGATGAAGTATAAGGTAGACCGATTATTCGTCTTCTGTGCATGTACCCAACATTGACCTACCCCAAAGCAGCAAAACTGTCAAAGTCACATTGTCAAAAATGATAAACGTGCTTGTTTATAACCTAATTTTTAAAAAGAAATGCAATTTTATACTAATGAAATACTTTAACCAACTTGACCGCATTACANTTTTATACTAATGAAATACTTTAACCAACTTGACCGCATTACAATTTGGTTAGAGGAAGTATAGAAACATCTCAAAGAACTTTTTTTACTAAACAGTGTTCCAATCTCAAATCCTGGTTTTGCTAGTCATGATGGCAGAAAAGCAGTTTAATATTAGGACACGTATATTTGTTGTGCGCAGCCAACGAGATCGGTCTACCTCATCTNGATGGCAGAAAAGCAGTTTAATATTAGGACACGTATATTTGTTGTGCGCAGCCAACGAGATCGGTCTACCTCATCTTTAGTCTATGTTTCCAACTTACACAACGGTGCTAAACTTTATTTATTGTTCATTTACATGCCTCTGAATTCAATGCTGATAGTCGTTTTTCTGTAAAACTCCATAGTTGACTAGTGGAGGTCTCTGAAGAAAGGCACCACTTCAAAGTGCCGAGAGCAGATCTTCAGGAAAATAATTGCACGCGCAGGACTCTTGACTTCTGTGACCTCACTACGAATAATCAGTGTGTGCATGTGTCCAAAGATAAATGCCAAGAGGAGGGATTTCGACACAACTACCAACTCCAAAACAATGCCACAAAATGCCAATGTAAAAACTGCAACATTAGGACATCCCCAGAATACACACTATAGGAGAGCAATAGTGCTGAAAGTCGAGGATACCTTTGGATTTCTGCAAAGGTTCACCACAATGGTAACGACACGTTTCCACAAAAACATTTGACGAACACATTTGATAGAATTTTTTTGTCAAACGAGGTCCAAATTTTTTATTGTATTCTTGGAAACATATATGAAGTTTGTTTGCTAAAAGGCCATCCACAAAAACTGCAACATCAATCATGTAATGGTCTATTGGGCTATTAACAGGCGGCATCATCCCTTATAGAGAAATTATTCGTTTTAGTGTCATTACAGAAGCAGAAGGGTCATTACTGAAAATGTTTCATTATAGAAGTATTGCATTTCATGTTTATGTGTAAATGTTTGCTCCTGTTCTTTAATAGGTGTTCCCTGGATGTCATTAAAAGGTGAAAATTAATACATATATAAAATTTTGTATTAAATTAATTATTGCTTAAATATGGATTAGTAGTTGACATATTATGTATGTAATGATGTGTAAAGCAATTAGATAAGTTTNTTAATTATTGCTTAAATATGGATTAGTAGTTGACATATTATGTATGTAATGATGTGTAAAGCAATTAGATAAGTTTAAATTGTCACATATATTAATAAATATCCTTTTGAATCAGGAAAACAAAATGCAATATGGCGAGTGACACGGGATTTTAAGGGATATAGCATCGTCACTTTGGTATCTCTCTCCTTTTTGGACAATGATCTTTCCCACGAAATCTCTTAGTTAAATTGCTCTGGTCACAGTTTCAAACTCACTCCATTTAATATTTTAAGGTCTAATAGTTTTATTAACTTCAGTAAAAAATGACTATGCTCCTTTTTAATATCCATCATCTTCATTATCGTTCTTTGTTTGGAGCATAGTTACTTAGCGGTACGTTCCAAAATTTATTTTTAAGTATAAATAAATTGTACGTACCCTTTGAAGTTTACATGACCGATACTTCTGGCTGCTGAAAATGCCGAATGTTGTAAATGTCATTAATAAATGCCGTAACCCAGGTTCTTTTGCCTCGTCGAACTTTTCTTTTGTGTGTTGTTTAATACCATTTACTTGTAGAGTGCGATTTTATTTGAAAACGGTTACATCTTCTCTTTTCTTGGCTGTGTGCTCAAATAAGGCCTTACTTTGTGTCTTTAGTTAAGAGTATCTGTTTATTTGCCTATCAAATGTGATATACTGTTTCACATGCAAACATCAAAAATATTGTCTAAGTATTTTTCATCAAACATTGTGACTACAACAGACTTTTATTTTTTGCAGGTAGAAGTTTATATTCATTCTGGCAGCTTCTGTCGTCTCTCTTCAGACTTGAAGCGTCATCACTACTTTGAAATAACGGCTCATAATAATCTTCATGACTGTTATAAATACTGCGATCTAATGTTACGGCACTACCGCTTTCTAATCGGTTTTCATATTTTTTCATAATCGCGACTGCAAGAAAANACTGCGATCTAATGTTACGGCACTACCGCTTTCTAATCGGTTTTCATATTTTTTCATAATCGCGACTGCAAGAAAATATGCATACGACTTGTCTATTTTTATTGTTAAGTGTGTGAACATGGACTGGATTGGNTAATCGCGACTGCAAGAAAATATGCATACGACTTGTCTATTTTTATTGTTAAGTGTGTGAACATGGACTGGATTGGCGTGGATGTTCTCTCAGTGAGTTTTGAGGCCATTCTGATTTATATTTGGAGGTCGGGCTGGTTTTTGTTGTCCGAGGCCGTGTTCGTAGGTGCACTGTGACCGGTCAAACAAGTTGTAATGACTGTGCCCTGGTTGACTGGTCAGGTGCTTGTTGTAGGAAGTAGCTAGAATTGTTGTGGACTTCCTGATTAGGCTGAGTTGTTTAGTTTTTCAGTAGCTTTGGTTTGATTTTTACCCTTTTATTTTATATTTATGGTATAATTCCTCAATGAATGTTAGGATTTCGTGAAATAGGTTCGTTGGCCATAGGAAAGTCCACTTCCCCCCACCGTCCATTGTACGTATCTGAAGTCAGGACAGACNCCCCACCGTCCATTGTATGTATCTGAAGTCAGGACAGACAGTGGTCATCTGTACTATAGTCAGTATTTTGGAGAGGATGTCTTATGAAGGCTGCGGTTAGCCCATCAGGACGGGTTGGTTGTTCTGTCACCAGCCGGTCTTACACTCGGCATTTGCCTTTGCTCTACTGAACTATTACTGGCATAGCTTTCAGGTGTCATGTGCAATGCGGGTACATGTAGTTGTTTTGCGTTTTATACATGGTTTATGTCTCCTCTGCAATATCTCCCACTGCAAAGCTGCACACAATGGGCAATTGTCGGGGCCGTGTGGTTATTCGACTGCCGATTTCTTCATGTTTCACCGGTACCTATCAGAGACGAACCACAAACTTAACACTACCATCTCAGCTCTCGCAAATTCCTTTTGGAGAAACTCTGGTTCAGTTCCCAATAGTGCACGGCAGAAGGATAGTTTTTCAGGAATTTCGCTGGCATGGGACAAACTAAGCTTATATCCCAAAGCCTTCGTGACATGTCCTACAGTCGTTTGATTTTGTATCATGCTTGTTGAATTTACATGGTGTCGGATCCACAACTAACCTCATTCCACGATTGCCATACATTCGTATTCAGTTTTCTTTTGAGAACTGGACATGTATACGTGTTGTCTTAATATGTTTATGTATTTTTTTAACTGCAACTTGGTGCAGCAAATAGTAGGATCTCTCTGTCTGCACATTCTTGGTACCTTGNGTTTATGTATTTTTTTAACTGCAACTTGGTGCAGCAAATAGTAGGATCTCTCTGTCTGCACATTCTTGGTACCTTGCGAAACTTGTCGGACTCGTGCTTTGTTGAGTGATNGGATCTCTCTGTCTGCACATTCTTGGTACCTTGCGAAACTTGTCGGACTCGTGCTTTGTTGAGTGATGATGAAGTGGTAGAGGGACTTTGTACTCTCTTTTTATTAGCTTTGTACTATCCGCTGGTCAGATGGAATGTTTTGTGCTTCCATCGGTGGCTTCAAGGCCAGTCATTGCTGCGCTGTATGTGGCGTGTCGTTGGTTAATGAACAAGAAGAATATCTAGTTGGTAGAATGTGAGTGCGTCACAGACTGTGTGGTCTTCTGACCTCTCCCCTCTTCCAGAGATTAGGTTTGTGAAGTCTGAGTGATTGGAGAATTCAAGGGGTGGCAGCTTAAATAAGCTGTGATTTCTACACCTTTTACTAACTTTCTCTGAGGAGTGTGAAATACATAGTTATCTTCAGCTGGGCGCTAGAGTACTCCTGCAACGTTCATCTGGAAAGCTCTTACCTGCCCCAGTGCCTTGTTTCCTGCTCGCTTAACCCTTTTACAGTCATGATGTTTATTAATTATCGAGCTAATCACGGCAGGCCTCTTCCGCTTTGTAATCGTTAATTGTAGTGTACATATCGGAATGGGGCACGTGATACTTACGAACCAGATGTACCAGTTCCCGGTCGGCACGCTTCTCATCACGTTGTTTATGGCCGTGTTGAAGGCGTTGGCGTTGGTGCCAGAGCGCACGGCGCCTATGAATTCCCAGATGAACGGCAAATGACCACCAGGGTGGGTCTTGTTCCCGAAGTAAGCGACGGCTTGCGCAAGGCTGCCTGTTGTCTCCAGCATCGTGAATCTGCAACAGGGTAAAGTTTCGTAGAATTACTTCGCCAGTAGTAAAAACATGAATGGACAACCTCTAGTTTATGGGCGAGGCTTGGGCATAACGTATCCGAATGGTCGATTTATACATGATAAATATGTACATATGCTTACTTGCCCTCGTATGTACTTGTCCAGACAATTAGGACAGGCGATCTGCCTGTTCACGCTACACACTTCACACATTCTGGTGGCAAATGTGATAACTACAAAAACCCGAAAAATGTACTTACGATGTCATATTTCTGGTGCAATGTAATGTTCACTGAAACACTAAAAAATAATAATTTTTTCGTATTTTTTATATTATTCACATTTTAAAATTGGCGTTTTTTTATAACCTCAAAAATCTTACTCGAAACAGTCACGACAAACACAAAAAAAAAAAATATATAACGACTGCCGTAGATACGCAAGTACGCCCAGCAAGTAAGCAACTTCATTAACTTGCCAAGTACAGAGCCTGTGAGTACTATACTGCGATTTCGGACAGCGCTAGTATATACGTTGTGATGCCACAGGTGGGTCCAAGTACGGACACGTGTGTACTTGGAGAGAATTCAAACACAGCCTTAAAGAAGTCATTCAGATACATATCCAAGGAAAGGGTTCATGGGGTCCGGACTCCTCCCAAAGGTAAACGTTCTCTTGAGTAGATTGTAAGAGAAAATAACCGAAAATATAAACCTTCTGAGAAAACAACTGTTGTATAGTGATGCATCGGTAGCTGAGATGATTACCCTGGTGATTACCTGAGATTGTATATTCATGATCGGTAGCTGTTCACGGTTAATTGAGAACTTTTGAAAACATCTTTGAAAAATGTAGCTGCCACTACCTGCGTATATTTTAACAGGCGCACAAAGTGGCATGCTCCCAGTACAGTTGGTAATGATAGAGAGGAAGTAGTCCCGTGTCTTAAACGTTGATCTAAAAATGTGAGACAAACGTTTGTGAATAGTGAAATGATTTCTTTCTCTTCTTGATTTTTAATGCATATAACTGTAAGAATGAACACATTTTGAAAATAATAATTTTTCTAATAATTTCAGAGTTTCACTTTGAGCGACGCATAAATAAAGTGATCAGGAACACGATAACGTTAATTTTACACATGGAGTAAGAATAAACATTATGCATACAAGTATATATCTTAAGCAGGGCTGTCGGTTTACCATGAACTGCCTATAAAAATCCCCTAGGCAATTTTTTACTTCCGCATAATTTCTAGTGTTGTAATTGTAATTTGAGATTCTTAAATTGTGTCTATTTTAAAAGACTGATTTCGTGTATCTTTTAAATGTGTAAACTAATATCCCTTAGCAGTGGCCATGGAGGTAGTATACTGAAGATCACGTTGTATGAGTAATAGCTGATGTCCATGGGCTTATCTAGAATTTCAGAAATAAAAACATATTCAGGACTTTTTTTTAACATTTACATATTTATAGTGTATAAATTTTTTTCACTTTAGGACAGGAGAAATTCTCTCAGATTCATTTATGTGTGTGGTAGTATCACAACCCTGGCAAATTTCTTGCATTTACTATTTTAAATTTTCTATATTTCAATATTTATTCTCTGTCACCTAGGCTCCCCCGTTACAATTCCACAGTAATTTCTTCCGAGGATTCGGAAGATAAATATGGTAATTTTTCCTGTATTCGTCGCAGTGAGTTGGAACGACAATACGATGAGAAATATTGACGCGTGTGACATGCAGACAATAAATAAAAAAAAATGTTAGCCCTAAAGTTAAAAAATAATAAAGATGAGTTTCATGTTACATGTTTATGCATGGAGACTTAATGGCGAGGGAAATTTTGATTTATTTGCACTTAGAACGACTTGATCAATTGGTGTTCCCAAATTTTTCATCAATTTTGCGAGTTAGGCAACCTTTACGTAATATTACTTCGTTGCACATGGGCGTGTACTTTCATCGAGGATCCTTTTAGTAATGATTAAATTTAAATGTTGGAAATTTATGTCAAATGTTTTACTTAAANCCAAATTTTTCATCAATTTTGCGAGTTAGGCAACCTTTACGTAATATTACTTCGTTGCACATGGGCATGTACTTTCATCGAGGATCCTTTTAGTAATGATTAAATTTAAATGTTGGAAATTTATGTCAAATGTTTTACTTAAAAGATATATAATTTAGAAATGTCTAAATTTGTTAAATTACAAAATTATAGATTTAAGGTCAAAACGAGATGTTACAAAATTTTTAAATTTTTTATTGAATTTTGCAAAGCTAGTTGTATGCCACAATCTCACTGCATAGACTATTTGCGGGTTTTTTTTCACACTTTTTTAAACAAACCTTAAAAAAATNCAAAGCTAGTTGTATGCCACAATCTCACTGCATAGACTATTTGCGGGTTTTTTTTCACACTTTTTTAAACAAACCTTAAAAAAATTACCCCATTTATGGCGTGTTTTGTTGTTTCATAAATATGCCATATATCGCAAACGTTTTATGCTTGAGTTAACAAAAAGTACGTTATGTTTGGTTAAATTGAATTTTTTACCTTTTTTTATCCATACGAGTCATGATATTACAATTATCATATTAATACGAATAAAAACAGAAAAATCGGTATGTTGGCAATGCCTAGTAAGTAATANTGTTAAATTACAAAATTATAGATTTAAGGTCAAAACGAGATGTTACAAAATTTTTAAATTTTTTATTGAATTTTGCCAAGCTAGTTGTATGCCACAATCTCACTGCATAGACTATTTGCGGGTTTTTTTTCACACTTTTTTAAACAAACCTTTAAAAAATTACCCCATTTATGGCGTGTTTTGTTGTTTCATAAATATGCCATATATCGCAATCGTTTTATGCTTGAGTTAACAAAAAGTACGTTATGTTTGGTTAAATTGAATTTTTTACCTTTTTTTATCCATACGAGTCATGATATTACAATTATCATATTAATACGAATAAAAACAGAAAAATCGGTATGTTGGCAATGCCTAGTAAGTAATAGGTCTTATGAAAAATATCACTACACTGAGTGGGCACGAATGCGGTGTGTATTCCCTTCCGTGTAATTTTATAAACAAGATTAAGTTTTGTTTGCATGAGGCGGAATAATTTACTAGAAGTAGAACTTAAGCAGGGCTTCCGGAAAGTTGGAAATAACCATGAATGTACTGTAGCGACGATTGAAGGTTTAGAGTGTTTACGGTGAAATGAGGACTTTTGAAAGTCATTTTTAGAATATGCTTTTGTGATTACGCTGTATCCTTCCAACATATGTAAATTTAGCATTGCCACGGGGGCTGATCACTTCATTCATGCGTCGGCCAAGTGATGTGCTGCAGTTGTTAGGCATGTGAATGTCACAAGCAAACTATTAATACAATGGAATGAAACAAGAAGCACCAATGTCGCTGCACGTAAATTTAAACATTTNGATCACTTCATTCATGCGTCGGCCAAGTGATGTGCTGCAGTTGTTAGGCATGTGAATGTCACAAGCAAACTATTAATACAATGGAATGAAACAAGAAGCACCAATGTCGCTGCACGTAAATTTAAACATTTCTCTCGCAATACGACGCCGAGTCTTAGGGAAGTTTAATGTCTTAGCTGCCTACTTAACTAGGAACACGTACGCCAGTATATACTGTAACTCATATGTAGTTAGGGGTAGTGTTTTTTCAAAGGTTTGTTTCGGAAGTGCTAACTTCACCGTTTCGCCTGAGCCGTCGGAATGAGAAGTTACAATAGTGTTGCAGAGTAAGTGTTTAGAGACTATAAAGATTGCTTTGTAAATCTGCAGTTTAAATGCTCATTTAAAGACAGTAATTGTATGCACAGCGGACTCTAGGTACTGAGGACCAGAAAATACAGTCTGAAAATACGGCAGTGTCACAGGATTTGTATTCAAATATCAGTTTGGTTTTTAGTACAAATTAAATGAAAAAAAATACGTTGTCTGAAAGTTTAAATTATCACTTAGGATTGCGAAATTTCAGGCAGGCTGGACAAACGGACATGAAGTCTGATATTCGCACGTTTAACACAGGCTTACGCATGTGAAATCACTATGCCAAGTTAAAATCTAGAAGAACGTGAAGCCCAAGTTATTTAACATATTTACTCTACTGCCGATAAATGTGCCAACCAAGTAAACACTTAGAAAACAATATGTTTTACAAATACTTCTTCACGCCACTTATTCGCATTCATTCGTAATGCTTGACAATTGTCATATTCAACTGCAAATTATTTTCATGACTTTAATTTGAACACAATAAGCTCCTCCGTAGGCAAGTTAGTACATGTGATTTTATATTTATACATATTATTGTTATTAGCCTCTTAATACATTACACTGGGATTACAACAACGTTTCAGAATTCAAAATAAATTATCACTTATATTCGTCTCACAAAATTTTTTAGAAATGTTCTGCGGATCAATATGACGACCAAAAATTTCCTGCATGTTCAATCACTTACGATATAAAATAAACAAATTAAAAAAATTTGTTATGCATACCATGACACAAACTGGTGACAATAATGTCGTGTAATGATCTTGAAAGTTTCGTTGTCACATTTGATTAGAAATAATTCTCTGGGAAAATAAAGTAACATTTCTTTTAGTATAAATGTTGTGCATTTATAACCGGCGTGATTCGTTATCGTGATAACAGTTATCTGAGAAACTGCAAATTATTTCATGTTTAACTGGTATATTAATCAATGACGCAATTACATAATTGCCCTACATTGTGTTGTTAAATGAAAATCCTAGAAGTAAGATTTTATCTGAGTTAATGTTGCTACGATAAGAATTTCAATACCTATTAGATAAAATGAGAAGTATGTATTCAGTGCTTATAAACATAAAAGNGACTCAATGGCTTTTCACGACCACGAATTACCATTCCAAGACAGTTGATTTACGTGTGCTCATAAAAACTTTCTCCTACTACGTCCCTCAGTTCGTACACACAAATTACTTTGGTGAGAAAATTAAATGATATTTTCAGTTAACATAGACCATACGTGAGCAGAGTCCGTGGCTAATAGGAATGTTCTATTTGCGTATTGCAACTAAGCTTTATAAAAGCCTGTTTCTATTCATTAATTTTTCTTTACATATAGTTATTGCTCAATTTTACTGTCTTTTATTTAATTGTAAGACCAGATATTATTACTACCCTTGGTTTTTTTTTAATTATTTGAACTGATTTCTTGCAAAGAGTAAGTAAGTACCAAGAAGGTAATTTTCAAGGAAATGCCTCGTTTCAGGGAAATAAGTCTTACCTGGTGTAGTCACCTTTCTTGGCAGTGTACTGGTCGACCAGAGATCTGAACTCGGTGACCATTTGGTATGTCTCTGGTTGGTTCAGGGTCCTGTCAATGGTTCTGGTGTTGTTTCTGAGCTGCTCGTCCTCGAACAGTCGAGACACTGAGTCCATCCTGAATCCAGCAACTCCTTTGTCCAGCCAGAACCGCATGACGCCCTGCAAGCCATTCACAATGTCGCCTTCTTAGCGGAGTTGAAAATGTGGTCGTGTAGGTATAGTTCTTTCAAGGCCACTTACAACTCTTTTCGGAAGCCCCGCTACATTTATACTTTCAGGGTATTCCTCCGCCTCTTACAAACAAAGATCACTCGAGTCTAGAAAATCACACCAAAGTGACAGCGCACCGCATTCGTGCGCACTCGGTGTAGTAATATTTTGCCTAAGAACTATTTCTTAATAGGCATTAACAACACACCTATTTTCTCTGTGTTTTTATTCTTATACAGTTTTATTCTTATAAAGTTAATATTATAGTTTATACGTACAATAAAAACCAAATTTCAATTTAACAAAAAATACGGAAGTTTTATGCCAAAAAATGTATACAACGATTGTGACTCATGTAATATTGAGGACATAACCAAACACTTCATACATCGCGTGATTTTTGAAAGGTGTGATTGAAAAAGTGTAAAGAAACCACGAATATATATTGCTTCAGTACTGCATGGCTTTAATGCCCAATGCATTTTCTCACAGTCGGAAGAACTTGGGCTTGATACCGGCTGGTGGTGTTTGGGATAAAGTTTTTCCTTGCTACGATGGTTTATCTTTGCAAACAAACAAATGACAGTTGTTGCTGTTCGTGGCGAAATCTTCGAAACGGTAGATCATTTTAAACCACCGTAGCTGCAAAGTTTGTATTCACGACAGCAGAAGTAGGGTTATTATTTTCGGTGGTTGTCGAAATAGTCCGTCGAGACACCAGCGCTTCTCCATTCCATTTGGCGTGAAATTCAGTACGTCAGTGTGTTGCGCATGAAGATGATACAAAATTCACTGAAACTGCTACGATTCTGCCTGTCACTTTCCGTTACACAGTGTCCCATGTACGGGACGTTGTTTATAGAGTGTATTTTATTATTTACACCGTACACAGCAGAAAAAACATCAATAAGGAAAGTCCTTTACGTGTGGAAGACCTCATTCATTGTTCGAATTGTATTCAACATTCTTATAAAACAACTGGTGTCAATATCATCAAACGCTATCACACTTTTTCAGTCCCGGCGTATATCAGTGTGTTACACTGATAATTGTACACTTCCAAAGGAAAACTCGGTCCATTGCAACGCCTGCAAATTTCCTACTGAAAGAACTGTCTACCAGTAGACTATCAGTCAAGATGTATTTCCATATGGACGCGCAGACTGCCGAATACCTGCCTTCTGCATTGCGATGTAAGGTTAGATATTAATTAATTTACTATTTAACACGTGCAGTTTATAATTGTATCTGTTTGTTACTACTTCCGCAGTAAATCCCATAATAACAGTTAATGTTGTATTTTATCCATATCTGTCCTACCATTAGTTAGAACGAAGCTCATTCGTAATTTAACTCAATCAATTTACGTGAAAATTCTCTAAATTCTATCAGTTAAAGTAAGAAAGTTTTACCATTAAAAACACAGTGCATTTCTTTTGTGTGATCGTTCCCATTTCTATATCAGTTAGAATAAGTTCCTCATTAAAATCGGTGTCTTAAAGAAACTGAATGATGTTATTTAACTACCCATTCAAAATCATTACAAGACGGGAGGTCTTCACTAAGTGTCCACCTCAAAAACCTCAATTAAATCTTCGTGAAATTGAAACCATGTAACTATGACTATAAAATGATCACTGCTAACTATTTTGTTTCAGAAATGCCGAAATATTTTGGAGTCTTTGACTTTTACGCGTCTGCACAACTGAAGGGTAGCACAAAATAAAACAAGAAATATTTTGGGGAATTAGTGGATTTTCAAAACATTGCGTGGGTCGTTTGGAAGCACGTAATGTGAACAGTTGTCAAACCACGTTGATCAGACATCACTGAAGCGGAAATAAACTAAAGTATCATCTAAAGAAGAAGCCAATTCTCGGCCGTACCTTACGGTGACAGTTGCAATTCAAAATTAGATTTATAGTCTATTCGTGTTTTTTTCACATTTTTTGAATCAAATATTTGAAAAATCCCCCCATGTATTACATGTTTAGTTATCTCCTAAATATGCAATGTATCACAAACTACTGTTTACCTCTGATAACATAAAAGTATGTCATTTTTTGTTAAATTAAAGATTTACCTTGTATTTTATTTATAAATTATAACATTACATTTAAAATAAATATGAATATAAACCTCAAGAAAACACGTGTGTTGGTAGCGCCTAGTAAGAAATAGTTATCATGCAAAACATTATTACAACTGAGTGCGCACGAATTCGGTGCGTTGTCATTTGGTGTGATATTCTAGACTTAGTTGAGCTCTGGTTGAATGAGGTGGCGGAATATCCTGGAAGCAGAATTTTAACAGGGCTTGAGAAAAGTGTGAAGTAACCTTGAATGGACTATACAACCGCATGACCATTGAATTGTTATTGTAATGTAATAAACGATTGAATTAACGGTTTTCGGACATTTGCCAGTCNTTGCCAGTGTAGAGCCTATTTATGCGTGTCATAAAATTTAAGAGTATGAAGTAGAAACATGCGGCAGATAAATAATGGGGGAAAGAACTGGGATTATCTATTGACAATGGAATACGTGAACAGGATAATTCTGAAGAAGGAATTGAGTCAGTTGCAACAAAGGTGACGACACAAAAGACCAGAGAACTTGCAAATTGAAACAAAATAACAACTGGCAAGGTATACAGATACAACACTTTTCGAAATAAGGTGGCCTGAGAAAACGTTAATTAGAGCAAGTGGTAACTTGTCAAAGTCGACTGAGTTTAGCTGTGCTATAATCTCGCAGACAAGATGACACCCATCACTCCAAGTAAAGACTTATTTTTGGAGGAATGGCTCACAGACATGCCTCACAGAGAAGGCACGAGAGTAGCTTATTTTGTGTCCTTGTATCCACGGGAAAAGTCAGTATTAGCCTATGCCAACGCCTGTTTATCACTGTATGATTTTTTTAAGATGTACCTATGTTGAGACTTTGNATTTTGTGTCCTTGTATCCACGGGAACAGTCAGTATTAGCCTATGCCAACGCCTGTTTATCACTGTATGATTTTTTAAGATGTACCTATGTTGAGACTTTGTGTGTGCTTAAAAACACGAATGGTTCTCACTCAAATTGAGCATTTGCAGGTTACTATTGTCAAATTTAGATGTTTGTGTAGGTTAACAGTACAGAAAAGTGCCAACGGCTACTAAAAATGACCCAGATAAATTTTTACATTGAGAATACAGCTAATTGTGTATCTACATATCCGTTGAGATTCTTGTTGCAGCGTTAATAATGTAATAAATTCACTTTTAGGCTTAAAACGTACTTAAGCTCTCTACCTTCATATCTTCGACGAGTTTGCTGCTTCTCCAGTTCAGTTCGGGTTGCTGTGGCGTGAAGACGTGCCAATAGTACTTCTGTCTGCTCTCAACCCACGTCCAGGCTGGTCCACGAAACACCGTAGCCTGAAAGCAAACAACAACACATAACGTGTTCCTGTTGTTGGAAGAACACAATCTATATTGACCAGACATGAGTTCTGTGTTTCCCCGTATATCCGCTTGTGGATTTATTGTGATATGAAAGGCGGAGATAGAGAGAGAGATAGAGAGAGAGAAAGAAAGAGAGAGAGAGAGAGAGTGGTGACAGTGGGACGGCCTTTTTTTCACACTAATTTATTTCTACAAGAATGAAGCAACGCCGGGAAGAAAAATTGATATCAATTTTATTGTGATCTTTCTCTCTGGTTGATTGCAAAAACCAATAACGAAAACCCGTAGTATCATTGTGAAATTGGCCATAATGAATGATATATATTTGAATTGTGTGAACATGCTAGCGGTTTAGTTAAAATAAAACGTTTTACAATTCATTATGAGCATACAAATAAACCAATCGTAGTGTCTGTTTTTATATGCCTGATTTTATTAAAGACCAGCTGTGCCCGCGGCTCTGCTCGCGTGGACTACAGAATTATTGTTTAGGTTTTTTTTAAATTAAAGTCCATGCTTTTTATACTTTTTACTGACTTATAGAGAGAAATAACGGTATTTGTTTGTAGACATACACTGATCAGAAACACAGAACAGAGCACTAACGATGTCATTTTTTGGTGCTAGAATCGCTCTTTTACATAGCCACTGGTCGTCAATTATATTTCTTTGTAGATCTGGATAAACGCTAGCAATCAGCTCCGTATCACTCTGCACCAAATTACTAAAATTGCCCGTTAGTGACACACAGACCTCGGCACCTGTTTCTAACCGCCCATCTCCAATTTTTAATAGTGTATCAGCATAATGTGCTGCATCAACTTCATTGTAGAGGTACACACTCATATTTGTCGTCAAGCTGAATTTCATGGCATTTGCCCATAAGCTTGGAGTTTGGCGGAAATCACCAGCCAGTAATTCAACCATTCCTCCCACAATGTCTGTATTGTTTCGTATATCCTGTAGAGTTTGGTTTACGGCCTCTATCGCTTTTATGTGTGACAATGTGCTTTCGTCCCACACTAAAAACTTACATTGACGCAGCGTTGTACTCCGAGCGCTATTTATACAAAAAAATTTTACCTCAGGGAATGAGATATTATCTCGGGATAAAAATGAGCCTGTGTCACTTCCCGACCCTTCAACTCAAAAACTCAAGTCAATCTGTTTCTCCGTTGCGACGTGAAAGGACAAACCAATAAACAAACAAACAAACACACGTTCGCATTTATAATATTAGTTAGGATTATAGCTGAATTCGAAAATTTTGATGAAGAAAATGACGGAAAACCGGTGGCCTTCCATTGGCGAATTCCGNTTATAGAATACATCTTTTTAACTCTGGTAGGTTAATAAGTCCGCAATCAAACCACCTACACAGTTTCAATCGCTGGACACATCTTACTTGCAAAATCGCTCGAAATTTGTAAACTAAATGGCATTGTACAATTATACGTGCTATTGTATCTGGAAAGAAATGAAAGGTTTTGTCCTACANATCGCTCGAAATTTGTAAACTAAATGGCATTGTAGAATTATACGTGTTATTGTATCTGGAAAGAAATACGGCAGCGAGTCCGTAACGTTAAACCCCTCCCTTATTTTATATAAGTCCTACATGTATCTTACCCAATTGTTTGGGACTCTCCTGACTCCTGTCGCGTTGTCATAGTAACCAGGATGCCACACATAGTAGTCGGTGTAAGGATCTATACCTTCTTTAGACTTCTGGAACCATTCTAATTGGTCGCTGCAGTAGTCAGGAACAAAGTCGAGTATAAACTTCAGACCTGCAACATGTTGAATGCAGAAGTAGCATTGGAAAGTTTATTATTTTCAAACAAATACAAGTAAATTTATTTGGTTGCAAACCACTTTTACTGGCAATAATAATGATACATTTTCCGTGGTAAAGACTGTTCACGTTAAATTAAGAATTTTTTAAATCAAATTTTTAAAAAGCATGCTTATAACTACACACGCGTTGCAGTACACACTAGCATACATTCTCCCACTTAAGTTGGCAACACATTTGGAAAAACAGTTCTACCGTGTTACGTTGTAATGAGAGTGTTGATACGTGACGCATATAGTAAGTAGAACATCGCTGCCACAATCCCCCTCCGCCGCCAATGCTATTCCCCCCGCGAGCGCCAAAACAAGTTGACACGCGCCGCGGAAAACGCGGATGACGAGGATAAACCGGCCCAGAGAACAGATAAGTAGTTTACAAGTGTCAATGTTGCCTCGGATCCCCACCTCACCCCGCGCAAAACCGCGTGAGGGAATTATGATACGTAGGAGGGCAGAGCTAACNTTGCCTCGGATCCCCACCTCACCCCGCGCAAAACCGCGTGAGGGAATTATGATACGTAGGAGGGCAGAGCTAACATATCGCCTAAGAAATACCGAGCTAAGCTGAGTTTCGCCGATACGAGGCCGTGCTACGAGTCTCCATCCTCCCCTAGCAAAATGCAGGAGAACTTTTACAAGCGCCGCGAAAATACCGATGTAAGATAAGGGCAGCAGGGGCACCACCCTTTCCCCCTTCAACATCAAGCGTCCTGGCACGTGGAGGATATGGGGCATTGCTCGGCACCTTCCACCCCCCTTCCCCCAACAAGGGACATACGTGTCTGAGTCTGGGGGAGGGGGGTCAAGAAAGTATAAAAGCCAGTATGCGGGACATGAAGGGGGATCAGTTGAATCAGGTCAGTTGACTCAGAAGTTCGCGGAGTAAGTCGGGACGGGAGATTACCGGAAGAATCGTGTCGTGGAAGAGTACGTCTAGGGTCGAACCCGGAGCCGCAGTCGAGGAGAGAAGTCACCGGAATCAGGGCCTTTCAGAGGCCACCCGAAGCACCGGACCCCAACACCGCCGGAACACCCAGAACTGCCCAAGTCTAGCGTCACCACCCCCAAGACGCCGGTCACAGTTAGCACGAGTACGTTAAATAGCCAACTCGCAAGGTACCACCTTCTCGGAATTGTTAAACATATAAAATATACCCCTGTTATATTGGTTCATCATTAAACTTTGACCGAATGACTACATTATTTTTCACACTATTAAACCTTCAAGACACCTTATAGTCTGTGCCTGGTATAATAACTCAAATCCTATGAACCATTCTGTATATCACAGTTGGGGATTAGCGTCAGGGTAATATGCAAATTTATAGNTAATAACTCAAATCCTATGAACCATTCTGTATATCACAGTTGGGGATTAGCGTCAGGGTAATATGCAAATTTATAGTTACTGAGGTCAGGTTTAGTTATTTTATACACGTATGAGCACGAATTTCCATATTATCAACATAAAGANATTTATAGTTACTGAGGTCAGGTTTAGTTATTTTATACACGTATGAGCACGAATTTCCATATTATCAACATAAAGATCTCACAAAAGTTTGTAATATTGTGAGATATCGTATTTTGGGTGGTAGGAGTTATGTAGTTCTTTTGTGATGAACTGAAAGCGCACTAGCGCATTAAACATGCCTGGGAAAAGCTAAAAACAGCAGTTTCTAATCTCCCTCAACCTTCAGAAACACTTCCAGNCATTAAACATGCCTGGGAAAAGCTAAAAACAGCAGTTTCTAATCTCCCTCAACCTTCAGAAACACTTCCAGATCACTTAAGAGCTGCTTAGATGCAACGGGACCTTCGTCCGCATGATGACGACAGCACATTGATTACAAGCATGCAGCGGCGTGCTAGGGACTTGTACATTGCACATGGATGCCATCCACGGTGCCAAGTTGCAGTGGGAAGAAAGAAATCCTCCCGAGTCAGAGACACAATTAGGTTACATTTTTGTTCGTTCGCGTTTATTTGTCTGTGATATTGGGAAATATTTATTTGTTAGAAACACTTAGAATTTCACGTTTTGTATCGGTACCATTGGTAACGTCTAATTGCTATGTTTCTGTTATGTATACTGCATACGTTTGAGCATTTTGTATACATAATCCAAACTTTTTCTGCAGTGTTTATTTATCTTCCTGAAATTTTGCACGAACGTGAGAAGGTCTACGTCGAGATTATGCGTATGGCGAAAGGATAAAAGGTGAGAAGAAAAGTAGATCATAAGCAGGGCTTTCGAAAGAGCTGAATTGATTGTGAACAGACTATACGTAGGTATTGGTTACTGCCTTCAAAAGTTATGACTATATTTAATGAATATTTTTTAACATAAAGAATGCTATTTAAAGAACGAAGCTACTATGAAATTTCTCCACGTTTTTGTATGTCAGTCCCTGCCACGAGATAAGTTAGTTCTGTGATTGATTTCGTATGCTTGTGACACTGTCGCATAACGTACCATGAACTTATGATACTTGCAGTTCACGGTTAATTTAATGCTTGAAATAGTAACCATTGAAAAATGTCACTGCTGCTTCCTGTATGTATTTTAACGGGCACACTGACTGCCATGTGCCCAGTAAAGTTGGTAACGACGCAGAGAAAGTAGTCTCATATTTTCGAGTTGAATTAAAAGTTCTAGGTGAACATTTGTAAAGACTGATAATATTATCCTCGATTTATATTCGTTTAATGCTTGCAAGTGTAGGAATTAGCCAATTGGTAAAATATTAAATTTTTGAATAATTCCAGCTTTATTTGACCAACGCGCGAATAAAGTTATCAGGTTCATTGCAATGTTATTGTTGCATATGGTGGAAAAATACACAGTATGAATACAGGTAGATCTTAAGCAAATGTTTCAAGAATGCTCAGTTTACCGAGAACAACTATTGTCATTGTTCAGCAGTACAGACATAACGACTGAACTACGAACTTTTATTTACGTGACAATATTGATAATGCGAAATATTTGCAGAAATAATATTGTGGCAATTTTATGAGTTCGTGGTTCACTTATGTTGTCTGTACTACACTGCGAAGGCAATAGCTAGTGGGGTATAGGGGTGAATTTGGAATGTTCTTTTTTTTTTTTAAATATAAACAAGCTAGGAAAGCAACAATTCAATATGGCGGGAAAAGTTACCCAATTAAAAAATGTTGCTAGGGCGCAGCGATTGTCCGCAGAAGTCCCGAGATCAAAACTCGGCCTTTCTCTGACTTCTTTTCATGATGGCCGAAACTATTTAATGTAGTACGTGGATCCATTCACATCTTTGGTTGAACCAACCAAATCTACAAGTTTGTTACAATTATATACGAAAAACCAAATCATACGGTTTTAGCCAACAAAGTATATAATTGCCTCTATACAAACAATTAAGTTTTGTTGCGCCGAACTTTGTTTGTTTCATTCAACAACATTTTTTTCTCACTGTGGTTATATTATTTAATGAAGACAAAGTACTTACCAAGCTTGTGCATTTTGGTGATAACTTTATCGAAGTCCTCCATGGTTCCAAAAAGGGTATGGATGGAAGTGTAGTTTGAGACGTCGTAGGTCCAGTCCTTGTCTGGTGATTTATGGATGGGCGTGAACCAAATTGCGTCAGCACCCAATTCTTTGACGTAATCAAGTTTCTCAAGGACACCTGCAAAACAAATTTCGCATGCTGTCGTTAGTGACACGTCTAAGCGGGGAAGCAAAATTAATTGATGTATTTTGTTTTCTTTATCATTTGTGAAATTTTAATCTACAGGAGGGATATGGTTTTAAGGCCTCGCATGCGTTTCAGGAAGAATAAAGCGAGTGCTAAGAAAATAATGGAAATAAGAGCAAAAAGAATATAGATTGCTAAGTTGTAGAAAACCCACACAAAGCCTATAAGAAAATTTCGCCAATTGTGACTGTCAGAAAAGGGATTAAAAAGGGGGGTGGGGGGGAAGAAAATAAGTTAGGAGAACTGAGAAAATATATTCAAATACATCGGAGGTTTCTGTCAAGACTTTACGCCCGTAATCATACTAACTTATCACCACCCTAAGCTCAATATCATTATTTGTAATGATTTTTCTTGCATAGTATTTTTTTCGTTCTGTGGCACGTTGCTTGAAAAGTTTCTACTCCATCTCTGTCCTAGTTTCATTGCAAATAGAACACATTAAAGCTATGAAAACTTTTTTTTTTTCCAAAACATCGAGTCTAACGGGAAAGAAAACCATACGAACGTCCGCAACACTGCTGTGACACGTAATTTTTGACAGTTACTATAGCGATACGCTAAGTCACGTCGCGGACGGGGAAGTGGACGATAACTTCTACCTCATCTTTGGTCCGCGTGCCATCGCCGCACTAAACATTCATATATATATATAAACAACCTTTTTGCCTGTACATGACGAACGAGTTTATCTTAAGGGTTCGGACTTTGTTCATCCCCGGTGGGCAAGGGATATGAACACACTCCCGTTGAATAAAGTAAAAGATCCGAGAATTCACGAAGAATTAACCACACCNGGTGGGCAAGGGATATGAACACACTCCCGTTGAATAAAGTAAAAGATCCGAGAATTCACGAAGAATTAACCACACCTCTAACTACAAAAGTGGCGAATTATAACGCCGCAGCGGTGCATTTGGTCAGCACGTCACGAATCTGATAATTACTGCGTTTTATCGCACTCCGTGTCTTGCCAGTCATGTCTTTGAAATCCCGACATAGAAGCATTTTTATTTGCCCTAAGTTGTTAGCCGTTGACCGCGGAAAACTCACGTATGTCAGCAAATGTTNCCTGACATAGAAGCATTTTTATTTGCCCTAAGTTGTTAGCCGTTGACCGCGGAAAACTCACGTATGTCAGCAAATGCTAGGTTTACAAATACAAAATAAATTACCGCCTGGACTTCAACGTACTATTTTCCTTCACTACTTTTTTCGCAGAAGAAAATAATTTTTGATGCAAGATTTGCCCATATACCTGCATGTTAACGTGCTACAAAGACATCACAGACGATTTTCCGATTGAACGCCTCTTCTTATGATATGTAGGTTTGCGAACAAAAATATAATAAATATTATATGATCCCCGCATTGTGGTAGAGCAAGCAGTTAATCTTCCTGGGTTAACAGTGCGGTGCGGTATGTCTACCAGAGGACTTGTGGGGCCATTCTTCTTTGACGGAATGGTTACAGGCGAAGGTTACCATATCATGTTGCAAGAAAGAGTTGTTATAGATGCTCANACGCCTCTTCTTATGATATGTAGGTTTGCGAACAAAAATATAATAAATATTATATGATCCCCGCATTGTGGTAGAGAAAAGCAGTTAATCTTCCTGGGTTAACAGTGCGGTGCGGTATGTCTACCAGAGGACTTGTGGGGCCATTCTTCTTTGATGGAATGGTTACAGGCGAAGGTTACCATATCATGTTGCAAGAAAGAGTTGTTATAGATGCTCACTAACTCTACCCAGATGACTATTGATTTTTCGCATCAGGACTTTTCACCGCCACATTACCATCGAGACGTATGTTCGCTCCTTGATGGAACAAATTCTTTTTGGGAGGCGGATAAGCCGACGAAGAAGCTTTGAGTATCAACCCAGATCTGCAGGTTTAACGCCGTTAGATATTTATCTGTGGGGAAACTCTAGATAAACCTGTGCATACAACAAAGCCGCGGACACTGAATGCCATGAAAGTATGGCAGCCTGTGAATACAATACGATATAAAGTGTAGTTATTGTTTGTCGTTCTGTAGCACAGAGTTTCAGATGATGTTTTGCTGCCGATGGACATTTTGAATCATCCGTAACTGTTATTAACATTCGCACACACCCAACATTTACCTCGTAGCGTCAAATACAAGCCATCCCATTATATTGTCTTTAATAGTTTCTCTACTATTCCCTTTAAAAGAGTGTAAACATTAATTTGGTACGTTCGGTATACTTTACCTTGCTGAAATGTAAATAGTAACTATATTATGCTACTGTTATGCGTCTTTGAACAGTGTTTACGAACGTAAGCAGTAAAAATGCAATTGTGTATGGTACTAAGATCTTGTAAATAGGCATATTTTAGTAAAAAAAATAAGTGACAAATTTAAGACCAAAAAAATGAACCATCAAAAAAATAGTATCTCCAGTTCTGCTATCACACTGAAACGAAACAGTTGTTTAGCTATCGTTATACTTAATAANGTCAAAAAAATATAATCTCCAGTTCTGCTATCACACTGAAACGAAACAGTTGTTTAGCTATCGTTATACTTAATAAAGGTTTACAACATAACAATAAACAACAAATTTTCACCTCATACCGAAAGGCAAAGCTTATTTATTACGTAGATTCTAACACTATAAAAATCGGATGATAAATTGAGAAAATTCGGTGCATATGCGCACCAGTGCTACCCGGCAAAGAACACTTTCATTTACCAAACTATTAGTGGCTTGAGTTTTCAAACCTGAGAAGAGTGAACCTTATGGTACACATTATCTTCTATGGCTGAGGCAGGTGGGCTACAGGTCATTAGAGACGGATAAAGTAGCTCAGAGAAGTACGAATGAGGAAGGAACCGATCGTGGGCCGCAGCAAGGATNAGGTCATTAGAGACGGATAAAGTAGCTCAGAGAAGTACGAATGAGGAAGGAACCGATCGTGGGCCGCAGCAAGGATGGCCGGAGCGGGATTCGAACCCAGGTCCTGGCGAATGCGAGCCCGAATGTTTACCACCGTGCCACTGGGCAATGGCCGAGTGTCACCTTCGAAGTCGCCGTAGCCGTCGCCGTTGCCGTCCTTGAAGGAGAGAGGGTACATCTGGTAGATGAGCGCCGTCTGCCACCAGTCGAGCTTGGCGGAGTCAGGGACGGGCAGGTTGGCCGCCCACCCACCCACCACACTGCACAGCAGCACCACGGTGATCATCCTCAGTTGCTATGGCACCGTCGAACAGGCGACCTCATACTTATACCTGCTCAGCTTCTTCCGGTGGTCCCGGTCAAGTGTTCTGTTTTGTCAAGCTTAATCTGCGTCGCAAGAAAATCACGTTGTGATTATGTGATATCACGCTGATTGCCGTCAAGTGGGAAGGTGGACGTTTACAGGGAGCGGTTAATCAATTTTACTTTTATCTCCCAGTACAAACCTACATTGTTTGAAGTATGGTCTGTCCTCTGTTCAATTACCACAAGGTCAGCCCTCTACGGGGTTATTTCGCGCCGGGGAATCAGGCGATGTGTGCATGAAGATATCGATACAATCTGCAGAAGCCAGGCGTAAACGGCAATTGTTGAATTTCAGAGATTTCCCGTGCGGTTCTTTGACGGTAAATAAAGAAGAAAAGTAATAAAAATGAGCCTGAAAGAGATAATTCTTACATAACACTCGAAAATGTATAGGTGAGGACTCACGAAATAACGGAGCAAGTTATGAAAAACGACACATC
>NQII01001084.1:934398-949545 GCA_002778355.1 Clitarchus hookeri | reverse complement strand
CAGACGTCGGATGTTCTCCTGAGGAAGATCCTGCCACAGCTGGCACAACTGGCCCTCAAAATCCGCCGTAGTTGCCGTCCAACCTGGTCCGAAACGTTCTTGATGGGCAAAAAGCCCGGGGACCTCGCTGGCCAATGGAGAATGTTGACATCACGATAAGGCAGGCCAGATATACCCGTGTTGTTTGGGGCCGGAGATTATCCTACTGGAAAATGGAGTTGCACCAAGAAAGGGAGTGCATATGGTCGCAGAATTTCCTGTACGTATCGCCGCGCCGTCAGGGTTCGTTCAATCACCACCAGTGATTGTAGGACATGGCACCGTACACCATGACACATCTCGTTGGCGCGGTGAGCACATCTTCAATGACGCTGGCCAGGACGTCTCCAGGCTCGAATTCGGCAACAGAACCGTGATTCGTCGCTGGACGCCTCCGCAAACTGCCCGCTCCCGGCGGAAGGTCACACGTGCTCGGCGATGCTCATGTTGTAATGATAGACATCGCAAGGTGTGCCGCGACGAGAGATCCCACCGCTACCCGCCTAGATATGGTACTAGTGGACACAGGCGTATCCCCCAGCTGCCGCGACATGCCCCTGGATGGTACGCGGCGACGCCCGGGTAGTGCCCGCAGCTCGTCGCACGATGAAACGAACCTCCCTGCCCGGCGACCCGCTGGGTTCAACCGCGAGCCTTCTCGACGGATGTGTGCACCCTCCTGTCCCCACTGCGTCCAACATCGACTCGCGGTGTAGTCAGAACGGTTCAAGTGGCGAGCAGTGCGCCGAAACGTTTTGCTTGCCTCTCGGAGGCCGGCGATGTGGCCTCTCTCGAACTCGTCGAGCTGGGTAGAGGCTTGTCGAACTCGCCGTTGGGGCGTTCTGCGTGTTCGCTGAACTGTCCCTGTGGCTCGCAGTGTTCACACTGCTACAAAGGCCTTATCGGTGTCTTGAAGCTATGTCTGATGGATGGACATGTACGTCTCCAGGTGGCACATCCGCGCTAGCAAATGAGACACGAGTCGGGCTATGATGATGCTGTGTGGCAACCTTCGTTGTACTCGCGCGATTCGTTCATGATGAATTTTTAATGACTGTAAGTTATTGCGAAGGTTTATTCTACTCAGGTTAAGACCAAAATGTGGGAGAGTTTGACATACGGAAATTTTCCACCGCTAGGTGCGAAGTGTTGGGGAACGTAAGATTTAATCAAAGTTTTAAGCTACATGAATAATAAAAGAAAAATGTTCTACTAAGTTACGAAGTTATTTGATGTTTGATTTATGATTATTACAATTATCCTATTTTTTAACNAAGAAAAATGTTCTACTAAGTTACGAAGTTATTTGATGTTTGATTTATGATTATTACAATTATCCTATTTTTTAACGTATAAAATAGAGTAAATCTGGTACATTGACGACACTAGCGCTTACCTAGTGACGACAATTTTTGATTGCCAAACTTTTAACATTGATTTCCCCAACCTGTTTCACTAAAGCCACGATTCCTATAGTGAATTTTCTTACTGGCGAGACCCTTCATGTTACGTCGCAAAGGCTTTTCTGAGATAACTGTTACGGAGGCCGGCATGTCGGGTCTTCGATTTTTTCTTCCGTTGCATCGTGAATGGTCGATGTCTCGACGAGTACAGATTTGGATCGAGTTGTCACATTGCCCATTGCCGATGGCGTGTAGTGAATCCGCGGTCACTCTACGGGCCGAAGCAGGAGAGGTTTTCTGATGTACAGCGGCATCGACTCAGCCAAGAACGGACCAGTTGTTGCGCTGGTCTCGTTGGAATATCCCGCGAGAGGGCGCGTTCAAGTGGACTTCCATACTACGGCCTGTCCACGCACTCACAAACAACGTCTCCAACTTGAATAGCAACTGGAGGAATAACTATCATGCTAACAATTTATTTGCCTTGCAGAATCCTTCTGTGGTGACCTTTAGTGGTTTATTCCAAGAAAACTTATAACAAGGCTCAGAGATGTAGATTATACAACTTTCATGTAGAGTATATCTAAAGTAGTCTGAATATGATGTTTCTAACTTCCTTTAAGATTCTCAACACAATGTTTTTAGCATGCAAGAAGTCTTTGAAACTGTATCCCCAGTACTGTGAAGGAATAACTGATTGCAAGTTTGTTAAGTTACCACTTCCAATCACGAAGTTTCAGGCCAGGTTCGAGGACTAAAACCCATATTGACTGAAACAGTAAATTTTGGCAAATTTTTTTCGTTTTCTAAATCAGCGCCTTGCATGACCATGGCCGAGGAAGGAAAAATCTTTGGCCTGTGTCAAGGAACCATTCAAGTATACGGTTAGAGTAATTTTGGTAAAAAGAGGGGGGGGGAGAGAAAAAGAAAATAAAATCAACAAACCTAAATCAGTTTAGTCGGACCGACTATCGAACCTCGGATCCTCCCAAAAAAAATATGTGTTTACTAAGTTACCATTGCCCCACCATGCCCGATCCTTCTTTTTTTTCCCTACCAATCCATCAATATGTGTACAATCCAGGTGGTCCCGAATATTCCTGTCGAAGTGCGCTGGAGAACTCCGCCATGTTGCAGCCTATCTCTTCACCGCCTATGGACGCTCTTTAACGAAGCTAGACGTCGACAATTAAACCCCATTTTTTAATTCATGATCTCATGATTGTGTTGGGTTGGTGGATGTGTTATCCTTGTTAAATTCCTAGTCCTATATCCGACGCGCTGTAAGACTTTGACATCCCAAAGTGGACAAGCCACGCATTTCCAGACGTATTCCCTCTCGTAAAATGTTCGGTTCGTTGTCTTGTATCGCAATTACTGCGTGTTGTCGGTGTTTCTTTTAAACGTCGTATAAAAATTGGGTTTTCTAACGTAATTTTTCTATAACCGGTCTCGCATTCGGGAGGACATGGGTTCAATTCCCGGCTCGGCAATACTGATTTCTGTTTTGCCGTGCTTTCCCGAAATCCTTTCAGACGAATGCTCGGGTGGTTTATTAAGACCGACCATGGCCGACTTCGTCCCCGCTCCTGCATCTCTGACAGACTTGCTCCGTCTCTAATGACCTCAGTGCCGACGAGGCGTTATAAGGCTCAATCCTACCCGCCATTTTGAATTTTCAATTTATTTGCCATAACTTCATTTTCAATTAAATAATTGAATATTTCTTATTACAGTGCATTTACATTTGACAAGTGCCGTTATAATTACTCAACAAAAGTTCGTTATTTATGTGTGTTCTATAGTTTAACGTATGTTGCGGGAGAGCTATAGTTGAAGTTTCGAAATAAGTGTCCCTTAACAATTGTAAAATTATCCTGGAACTAGTACTTCAGTGTACTACACTACTATAGTGTGTGAGACAGAGCCTTAAGACCAACCTACCAGCATTTCTACGAGTGTACTGTTAGGCGTGAACTCGCGCACTGGACGCGGGCTCCGTGCTGTCTGGTTATGGACGGTCCGGCACTATAAAGGGTGACCCACCTAGACCCTCCCCTCCATCCCAGGTAGATCCGCTCGCTGCTCCGTGACCCAGTGGCCGAAGGAGTGATTGACAGCTGANAAACCCTCCCCTCCATCCCAGGTAGATCCGCTCGCTGTTCCGTGACCCAGTGGCCGAAGGAGTGATTGACAGCTGACATGGCTGGCGTCACAGTCTCTCCTCCCCCCTGCCGGAGGAGTCGACAACTTGAGAGGATGAAGAAGGATTTTCTTGTTATATCGTCCCTTGCCGCAACGCGGCATTTGGAGAAGTTTCTGGACTATGGCCCCGACACTAAAAATACAACTGCGGGCGGAGAATCTGGAACAATTGTGATAGCCACCTGGCTGAATACGCTAGTATGGTGAAGTCTGGTGCAACGAGGAACATCACCGAAGAGGACAGATAAAGGTGAAGGGTACAATACGACGGCAGACGGGGTGTTTGTGGTGTGAACAGACGAGAGGGCGCGATACCCGACGAGTAGAGGGCCGGCCAACTGTGTGTGGGGGCGCTCTGAGATTTCTAGTATATTTTGGAACGGTAGAATCTGGACTGAACTAAGATGGCGCTGTATGGTTGACACGTGATACGCACATAATTGTCAATATTGGAACTGTCAACTATGGATATGTAATTTATAAAATAATTCAGTAGGTTTTTATACATATTCTATTGGGACTGATTTTAGTTATTTGATTACGTTAATTTCTTTGCGGTTATTGCAAATTGTATTGATTTTATTTATTAATTTTAAATAACAAATGATAGCAATTTATTGTGAACTATTGATTAAAGAGTATTTTCTTCGGAATTTATAATTAACAGTTTTATTTAATTAAGACCTCCATCACTTAAAGAACTTGGTTAAGCCCCCTGAACTTTGAGAAATTGTAATAGTACTAACAGATTATATCACGAGTTTTCAGAGGCGGCTGCTGTTTATAAGACAGGTGTGGTCATCCCTGAAACGAGGAGCACTCGAGCAGTGAAAGGACAATTAATTGTCTATGTACAGGGTGATAATCCGAGCGGTACCGGAAAATGCCAGCGCTGAGAATAGCCACGTGGCAATCAGGGGTAGCGGGAAGACACCCCCTCAATGCAGGGCGTGGAAGGGGGAAGTCAGACCCTACACAACTACGCTGTCCGCGGCATCGCAGACGTAAATTCTCGGAGCCAATTTTCCCCGGGGGGTGCAGAGGCGCGCGCGCTGAATGCCTATTACTGTCCGCGGCAGACCCACCCCTCTCTGCAACCCTCTAGCGCCGACGTGCCCTGGGACCGCAAGTTTGTTTGGCGAGGGGTGAAGTTGTCCAAGGGCGGGAGAGGGGGTGGCGACGGTCTTTCCGACCCCCTGGAGGAATACTCGTCACTTTAACTGCTTCTGTGCCGGAACCGCCTTCCAACCTCCTCCCCCTTATCCTGTGCCCAATGCCTTTACTCATATCTGCAACCCCCGAGCCAGCTGCGGAGGGGAGCGATCTCACTAAATATGATGACTTCCCTTTACATTTTCCATTCTTACCTCCTTTGTTTTATAAAATTTTGTTTTAAAATATTGTATTCAGTAAAATCACCAACGGGTAATATCTGACTCAAAGCCCAGCCATATGAAGAGAGAGTGAAGAGATTTGAGTGACTTAAACAGCGAGGTCTTGAGAGGCCCAGCCATTTGAATTATTACAATCGAAGTACATAATGTAACATAAATTCNGACTTAAACAGCGAGGTCTTGAGAGGCCCAGCCATTTGAATTATTACAATCGAAGTACATAATGTAACATAAATTCTTTTCTTCATTATATTTTTATAATAACTTGTCTTTTAATAGTTCAATTGTTTTACAAGACTTTCCATAAAAAAACATTATTATTAGCCATAGACTATATATGTGGGATCACGGATATTCCGCCTCTAATTCCTTTCCATATAATTAATGTTATTAATTCTGTATTGTTGAACAAAACAAACATTGATTGGTGCAACTAAATTTATTGTTTGTATAGGTGCAATGTAATATTTTGTTGTTGAAACAAATTTATTTTGTTTTTCTAATTTTGTTGCCCCAAACTGTATATTTGCTTGGTGCAACAGAAGATTTGTTTGGCTCTACGCAAATTNTGTTTTTCTAATTTTGTTGCCCCAAACTGTATATTTGCTTGGTGCAACAGAAGATTTGTTTGGCTCTACGCAAATTTAACACTTTCGGTTATTATGAAAAGAACAAGACGAAAGCACCACTGAGATTCTAACCCGGATCATTTGTGCTCGGCCGCTGTGTCCTAGCAATCTCCGATAAAGTGACTGCTGAATAAATGCGATTGATTTTAAGGATATACAGGCTAAGTATGAAATAATACCCCAACTTTGAAAGTCTATAATATCAAATCCAAACAACCTACTCCCTTGATTGACAAATCAAATGAACCGTGGAACCGTGAATTTTGTTTACCATATCTTCATAAATGTTCAGCGTGTCCACAACGAGCGGCCCGAACGACATCTACGCGATAATCAAACTCGTTCCACACTCTTGTCAGCATGTCCGNCAACGAGCGGCCCGAACGACATCTACGCGATAATCAAACTCGTTCCACACTCTTGTCAGCATGTCCGGTGTTACGGGTTTCTAACCTCAAATCCAATCCACGTCGTTTTTACTAGCCGTAATGGCAGAAAAGTTGTTTAGTGTTGGGACACGGAGACTGGTTGCGCGAAGCCAGGGAGATCGATCTCCCTCATCCATAGTCTATTGGGCACACGCGTGTTATTCGAAGACACGTACTGCATGGCTACCCTCGACCTAATAGCGATGTCTGTGGTGCAGTATTCACACTGCGCTCCACTTCTTTTTGGACTACTAGGGAGCTCCTCTCCCACCAAGGCGGAGTCACGCCCCGATTTCCACAAATGGGAATCGTGCCGGACGATGCCGCTGTTCGCCGGGTTTTCTCGGGGATCTCCCGTTTCCCCCGCCCTTTCATTCCGGCGCTGCTCCATACCNCGATGCCGCTGTTCGCCGGGTTTTCTCGGGGATCTCCCGTTTCCCCCGCCCTTTCATTCCGGCGCTGCTCCATACCTGCGTCGCTTCTCTATCATAAGCTCTAAAGACCGTGATGTTAAGAGCCGCCCAAATCTCTCCGCTCTCCACGCTCCGCTTCATTCTTCTTGTATTTTCATACATAACATATCGCCAGAACCGTACACTTCGAAACTACCTGAAGAGCTGTGAAACATTTTATGTGATGACAGCACGTCTATGATTGGTATCCCATTTATACGTGTATTGAATGTTTTCAACGATTTTTTTTTTCTTGTGCAGTTGCGCAGTTGAGACTAAAATTTTTAAATTTCGCTGCTTTTGTTTCGATTTTTTGCATGTTTCGCACGCTATTGATTTATAATCTTACTTTTGCTCGTTGACCTCCCGTGGCACAGTCGGTTGGTGCGCCGCCGGTCTGCGGTGCGGGAGGTTCTGGGTTCGAATCCTAGGCAAGGCATGGGTGTAAGTTTATTTTATGTCATAAGTTATTTTGTATGTCGTCCCCTGATAAGCCTTCAGGCATAACGCCGGGGGACGTTAATAAGCCCTTTCCAATTCTCCATCACTACTGTCGCGTTACATGTTTTCCTGTGGTAATTTTTTACCTTCGTTTATCGTAATGTGTCTTAAGTATTTGTGGTATTAGCGCTTATGATGACGATCTTGTGAACTCCGCAGTACAACCACCTATTAATCTCGTGTACACGTTGTAGTTTTAGAACTATTCCCATCGTAATTCAGATATTTTAAGTACCTTTTATGGTAACCTGAAAGAGGTTCTGGGAACAATTCATTCAGGACTTGAGGCTCACTTGACAACCTAAGTTAATCGATTCTAATGCGTCATGTCATTGTTTCCCTGTTCGTACACAACTAGTTGGTAGAAGCTAACTTCCACTGATTGCTATCACCGATTCTGGTCTGTCATAGACTATAGACGAGGTAGACCGATCTCGCTGGCTGCGCGCAACCAATCTCCGTGTCCCGACATTGAACTACGTTTCTGACAACACGTCTAGTGAAAACAGCATGGTTCGGATCTTAGGTTAGAAAAATTAATTGCAATCAAATCCTTTGAGTATACTTCCTCTAACCAATTTGTAATGAAGTTTTATTAAATTCAAATTGGTAAAAAAGTATTTTCTTCATATAATAGTGCTTGTCATTTAAAAATTAAGATATAAACAAACACTTTCATTACTGTTGACCGTGTGACTTTGACAGTTGCGTTCCTTTTGGGGTAGGTCAATGTTGGGTACATGCGCAGAAGACGAATAAGCGGTCTACCTCATCTTTGGTCTATGATGTCTGAATATCCCTTCTCTGCGTTAGCAAAATAAAAATACAACTTAACTTTTTTCCTCCGTGGGTACGTACAATTTTTTGCTCATCTGAAAGTAAACCACTCCCGCGCAAGCTCCAAACGTGCCCTTCTGTAGAAACAACGTAATGAATTTCCCTAAGACGCAAAAACACTGCAAGAATTCCAAGATTGCCAACTTAATTAACGTGTTGGGATTTGGTTTCCGCGCGTGGGAACTGGCGGAGCTATCACTCCTCCCGTCACGCATGTCGCTGCTCCACTGATAAAAAAATTTTCCATTAAAGAAATATCTTCCGAGCGAATTCACTGCGTAAACCACAAACCACGTTTCCATATTATTTCTCTGTTTATTTCAACGCTTGTCTATTTCTGAGAGAATGGCTACGTTTAAAATTCTTTCGGCAACATGACACACAGATAAATAAAACATTTTTAACCGGAATTTTAGACAGAGAATAATATTTCCTATCTGCTTTCAATTTTAAAATTTTGTGCAAATATAGACTAATGCTGACGTAAATATACTGCCACTACAATGTTTTTGTACTGCGAAAGTACTATTTTAAATAAGTAATAAATATTAATCGTTAACATTTTTTCTATAGTAATATTTTTACTATCGTTATTCACGGTACGCTCGTGAAATGGTCGTACGCGAAAATCCAAATTTTATCGCAACCTCGGAGATGCTGTGTCCCATCTCTCGTGCGCCGACTATAACACCACGTTCAAACTCACTTATATCTTTATAACCTGCTATTGTAGCAGCAGTAACCGGTCTAGCAACTTTGCCAGACGCTTGTTGTCTTATATAGGCGCTGCCGACCGCATCGCGTTACTCTGATTGGTTCCATGCCTCTGTTATTTACATACGCACGCCTATACCAGTTTTTTTTTTTTTTTTGCTCTCCAGTGTACATGGTGCATGGTGGTGTACTCTAAGCTCGTATTATCGTCGGAGTCTAGTTTGTAAGTTGAAAAAAAAAAACGTTGTAGCGCTAAATGGAATGTAAAAAGGGAAAATAATATACATTTTTATCGCGAAACACGAAACGTGAACACGAGATAGCAAGCTTGTACCACGGCAGCACTTATCGCCATTACGAACGACGAACAACTACTCTCACCAGTAGTTGCAGGGCTGCCAACCCTTGCAGGCAACCAACTGTTCAGTGGATGGTACTGCTAAGCTAGCAGCGCCGTTGCAGGGCTGCCAACCCTTGCAGGCAACCAACTGTTCAGTGGATGGTACTGCTAAGCTAGCGGCGCCGTTGCAGGGCTGCCAACCCTTGCAGGCAACCAACTGTTCAGTGGATGGTACTGCTAAGCTAGCAGCGCCGTTGCAGGGCTGCCAACCCTTGCAGGCAACCAACTGTTCAGTGGATGGTATTGCTAAGCTAGCGGCGCCGTAAATTTAAATTTAATTTTAACATTTCCAGCAAACAAGCCACCAGTAAAAAATTTGGGACAATATTTCTTAACACATTACGTACACAGCTAAAAAAAAACATCATTGCTCTTGAAAAAGTTCTTGATAAAAATTGTGCTAGCAACAAAATTATTTCTGTACCCTGCGCGTACGATACGTGAAAACTTGGTGACCATTTGAAGTATCTCTGAACAAGGGCAGTGACCGGCAAGCTTGAATGTCTATGTTTTTAACTTGCTACTGTACATAGCCCCTAGACTTCCCCGNGCTGCCAACCCTTGCAGGCAACCAACTGTTCAGTGGATGGTACTGCTAAGCTAGCAGCGCCGTTGCAGGGCTGCCAGCCCTTGCAGGCAACCAACTGTTCAGTGGATGGTATTGCTAAGCTAGCGGCGCCGTAAATTTAAATTTAATTTTAACATTTCCAGCAAACAAGCCACCAGTAAAAAATTTGGGACAATATTTCTTAACACATTATGTACACAGCTAAAAAAAACATCATTGCTCTTGAAAAAGTTCTTGATAAAAATTGTGCTAGCAACAAAATTATTTCTGTACCCTGCGCGTACGATACGTGAAAACTTGGTGACCATTTGAAGTATCTCTGCACAAGGGCAGTGACCGGCAAGCTTGAATGTCTATGTTTTTAACTTGCTACTGTACATAGCCCCTAGACTTCCCCGNCACAAGGGCAGTGACCGGCAAGCTTGAATGTCTATGTTTTTAACTTGCTACTGTACATAGCCCCTAGACTTCCCCGCCCCTCATCCATTTTCTCTCGTAGCATTTCAGACGTCATCCAAACTTTCAGATATCCTGCACGCAGAATAGCGTATTATAAGGGCTTCTCCACTTCCTAGCGCCTGTCTTGTACTCTGTTCCTCCATTCCCAACTCCTGTAAACTCCTGTAAATCTCTTGATATAACAGCTTCCATTATAAGTCCTCTTCAAGTAAGTCGTGGACGCAGGAACCAATCAATCACCTTCTTAAACCATTCGCCCAATATTAACCACTGAACGTGCCTGAACCATCGTAAATATTGACTCTCCATGTGAGACTATAATATGCATATGATGTCAATTTACGACATGCAACAATGTTTTGTGTTTACAGAAACACATATAGTACTTCATAAAAATAATTTGGTTTTCTCCACGAAACACTTGTTATGCAGTATTTTAACAAAATATTTTGTTGTGACCTTGTTTTACACGTAGTTATTACACTCTGATGAGCAAAGTTCGTACATTTTAAATTGAACCTGTTTTAACTGTTCCAAATCGGTGTGGTTTACTGCAGATCTGTTGAAAGAGCTTCAATAAAATCGATAAAATGGTACCGATTATTTCAGTTGTTGGTATTCACTGATCTAAAAGTGATTTATTCTAATTCATAGTGTATTACAGTGGTCTTGCACTAAAACCTCAATGCATTCCATTGATTCTCAAGTAGGCAATATTTCATTAAATTAAGTTTGTGCAAGAATAATTTCAGTGATTCAAATCACTGATTCAGATTTAAACTTTCGAAGGTAGTTATAACCTTCCGGAATAGACTTAGGCNAATTTCAGTGATTCAAATCACTGATTCAGATTTAAACTTTCGAAGGTAGTTATAACCTTCCGGAATAGACTTAGGCGATAGGTAGCATACACACACACACACCAACACACACACACCAACACACATATACATCGCTTGGAGCGTATCCGAGTTCGTGAGGGGTTAATAAAAATAAATGAGCTAAATTTAATTTATTAATTATTTTACAATGTTATAATAATCACACGTGTATTATTTACAACATTAAACTACCTATCTCTACTATTCCATTTATCATCCTATCAGTGAACACAATATTTAATGTCAGTCTCGTATATCATTAAAGTCATTATCACTGCCTTTGTACTAGCCACAGTCATTTAATCCTCACTAATTATTTACTCACACACACCTAAAATGTCCACTGCCATAAGTTAACCCCATTCCAAATGTATTTCACTCACGCGGCCAGTCCCACTTCCCCACTGTCCAACCGGTTAGAAAAACACACACACGTTCTCTCTCTCTCTCCCTCTCTCTCTCCCTCTCTCTCTCTCTCNAATTTCAGTGATTCAAATCACTGATTCAGATTTAAACTTTCGAAGGTAGTTATAACCTTCCGGAATAGACTTAGGCTATAGGTAGCATACACACACACACACACCATCACACACACACACACACACCAACACACATATACATCGCTTGGAGCGTATCCGAGTTCGTGAGGGGTTAATAAAAATAAATGAGCTAAATTTAATTTATTAATTATTTTACAATGTTATAATAAACACACGTCTATTATTTACAACATTAAACTACCTATCTCTACTATTCCATTTATCATCCTATCAGTGAACACAATATTTAATGTCAGTCTCGTATATCATTAAAGTCATTATCACTGCCTTTATACTAGCCACAGTCATTTAATCCTCACTAATTATTTACTCACACACACTTAAAATGTCCACTGCCATAAGTTAACCCCATTCCAAATGTATTTCACTCACGCGGCCAGTCCCACTTCCCCACTGTTCAACCGGTTAGAAACACACACACACACGTTCTCTCTCTCTCTCCCTCGCTCTCTCTCCCTCTCTCTTTCTTCCTCTCTCTCTCTCTCCCTCTCTCTTTCTTCCTCTCTCTCTCTCTCTCTCTCGCTACTCCCGATGCCCGCAGACTACAATCGCTTGTCACTGCCGTCTCTCGTCGCTCCAAAGGTACCACACACCTGTATTGGCCGCCCACGACTCCAGACTCTCGACTGGATTTTTTTTCTAACCTACTCTAAAACTAAGTGATAGGTGAGAGCTCGCCTTAGGGACGGCAGTTAAGTGCTTCTCAGGGCTAGGCCCCGTACGCCTACAAGGGAAGTAAATCATGCAAGGAGACACGCATCGCAGCAGCAAGGATTGGGATGCCATGGCCTCGATTTTGCCTTGGCAATCTCCCTGAGTGTACTTATAGCTAAAGTACTATAAGAAGAGAAAGGTAAAAACCGGCATAGACACAGTAAAACCCCAAACAACAGGAAAGAACTAAAAATTGTTGCATGCATTAATAGAAAATGCTACAGGAGACAGATAGGCAGGAACCATGCTTTTTATTAGCGGGTAGAGAAATACTAGTAGAGAGGGGGCGGGACATCGCCTTCTTTGAATTTTATTTGGCATTGGCTTAACCAGAGTGGTGCAGACTCTCGACTCAGAGGCACACCGCAGCTTATATAGCTGAGCTGACCTGGCCCAGATGTTTCTTCGCCCCATGATTCGCGCTGAGGAGGGGGAAGACGATGAGGCGATAACCAGAAAATTCGCGCTGCGACTATCGAAGGCATTCTATCTTCCTAGGACGAAAGCGGCGCTAGTCCCGATAGCCTTATCGCGGCATGTGGCAAGTGTTAAGGCCCTCTCAAAAAATAAAATTTTTCTTCAAATTACCTTCAATTTTCAATTCATTGAATGCTATATGACGTCAAGCCAACGTCATAATCGCGGCCGTTTTCCCTTTCAATGTCTTTAATATCTCGTTTTCCTTAAAAATTTTCGTTTAGAACATGTTTTGTATTTTCTGGAATCCAAAATAACAATCGCCGATCACAGGTTTTCTGACAATAGTTATGGAAACAATCTCATAATAATAGAGATGTATAAAAACACATCTAAAGTTGTTACAAGATAAGGACTGATATTATTTTTAAAAAGAAAACTTACNGTTACAAGATAAGGACTGATATTATTTTTAAAAAGAAAACTTACAATAATATAAATAAAATTTGTTGTGGTTTGACCGATTAATTTCGTGTCGTGCATGAGTCGTAGATACTTCTAAAAATTACCTTTTAGTGTTTTTTTAAACTAATTTCCTTAAAATTTAGTAATATATTTTTATTGGGAGACTTGAAATATTGCTGAATGCATTTCATTGAAAATCCAATTCGGTAATTTTTTTTAGTTCTATTAATTTAATTCAAATACTTGAAATCAGTAAATAATTGATTGTGTCAAATGGCCGGTGATGCTCTTGGAGCACTGCGCTTCGTACGTCTGAGGGGGTGGATAAGAGAAAGAACGCGGAGCGGGTGTATGCTACTGCCAAAGTATGGCGGTTGAGTTCATCCCCAGCCTTCATTTATGTATACATATACACATATCCGTGTGAGTCTTCGCTGCACTGCCAAGTTCTAAAGTTTCAGGACGAAAACGAGACCACGAGCGAAAATGATCGTCCGGTTGTGACTAGAGAGAGTATTGGGGTGGTGGGGCGGGCAGACGAACCGGAAATCAGTGGTGCGAATTCCTCGGACAATTGCGCGAGAAAGAGAGGGTTCGTAACCTGTGTACAGANTCCTTCCTCCAGGAGTGTCACTATGCAGTTAAGAGTGAGTCAGTGAAGAGATTTCGGCGACTCTTAATAGCGTGGTATTTGTAGCCCATGGGGGTGATTGAGGTGAGTACAGAGCAGAGCCGGAATGAAAAAAGGAGGGAGGGCGGGAGATCTCCGAGAAAACCCGCCGACCAGCAGCACCGTCCGGCACGATGCCCACTTGTGAAAATCCGAGATTGAACTCGGTTCGCCTCGGAGGGAGGCGAGCATGCTAGCCGCTCACCCACCGCGTCCCCCCTGTAGTATTGACGTTTCACTTCTCAGGGTACAGGCTATTCGCAGTACCTCTACATTTTTTCAACGAAACCTTAAAAAGCATCCCATGTGTGACGTGTTTGGTGGTTCCAATAAGAGCGTTTGCCATGACAAAATTTATTTTATATCTGTACTGTATATTGTTCAACTTACAAATTGTCAATTACTACTCTTTCCTCGCAAAATAAAAAATTGCGCATAGTTTTTGCATGAATGCCTTTCAAAATCACAGTTTGACTGTTTTATATAAGTACAAATAATTCAAACTACCCTACGTACAGAAATGAGATAATTCACACTAAAATAAGTTGCCGAGAACTATTTCAAGGTAGCTATAAAATTGTGCAAGGAATTTTTTTTTAAATCGCTGAAAACGAGGGAATTTTTACATATTTTAATATGTTGCTACCCCTGATTTTTTTTAAAATAACTATTGCTAAGCATACCGTACAATTCAGGTGTTGATAGCAAAAATGGGATTAGTCCTAAAAGTAACTTTTTCAGAAATTAAAAAAAAAAAACTCCCACAATTTTATTCCAAGCATTAATATAGCCAGAATTTGTTAAGACATATGTGTATATCAAAACAGATTTAGTTAACATTTGCAATAGGAAATATTGTTTTCTTCCAGAAATTAAATTCATAATTTTGGACTTACCTCCTGTTTGTTGAATTTTGATTTATTTGCTGGCAAAAAGGTATTATTTGAAATCATAACCAAATAGATGCATACAATTGGATAATGCATGTATGTAAATAAAGTTACACATTCACTAACCGGTAAACCACGCATGGAATTCAGAGCTTCTAAGGTTATGTTGTGTTAGGTATTTTGGACGGAATAAGTCAAGTAACTGATCCTGTTACATAAACCATACGTCAGCACCACAAACGGCTCACTAATCGCAACCACTGCTATTGTCATCAACCTCAAATTCACCGCCTCAGTCGTCGCTGCTATAATTTCCTGGTCCTCCAGAAACTCATCATCTTTGTTTAAGGCCCTCGTCTACCTGGAACTTTTTCCCACGTTTAGGCCGAGAAGCGCGGGAGCGATAAGGGCGACACTGCCACGCGCATCAAGTACGCCATCGCCACTAAGCGCAAGGCTCTGAACTGGCGTGCAGTGTTCTCGTCGTGCTGCGTGTACCTATGGGACTTTCAGCGGTGACC
>NQII01001084.1:894500-924375 GCA_002778355.1 Clitarchus hookeri | reverse complement strand
AACTACTTTGTTGTTGCTCTCCTAACTCAACCCTTTGCCTATGAGTTGGACAGATATCAGACATCTGCTGCAGCCAGAACATCCCCTTGCCCTCCCCCCCTCCTGCACAAGGAATGACGCATCGCTTATAACAACCCTCCTTCAACTACGTCCACAGTTTCTACAACTTTCTTACCCCCGGCAACGAAATTGGCTCGGATAACTTCCCGAGGTCAGGGTACACTGTTTTCTCATGCTTGAGGCGTAATTTTTGTTTGCTATTTTACTATTTAAATACTCCGTGACACATTTCTTAAAAAAAAAAGCTTTGCAGGAAAATTTGACGTGGAATAACTTTGCAGTTTACTCTTCCCTCATTCATAAAACAGTTATTGGAAAACAATGAGTCATCTGAGAAAAAAAAGTACTGAAATGAAACGTTTCAGAGAAGTTTTGAAACACATTTGCTTATGTAATCTATGATGAACGGGTGTTACCTGCAACGTTTTGATTATTGCCTTAAGTATAACACTTGATACACACTTAATAATAGGATGGACTACGACTATTAAAAGATCACGTTTATTGCTAACATTACTTTGAAGCTTTCAACGTGGCTCAAAACCATATTTTCAGGCTGTTATATATTAAAATATTCTCGTTACGAACCTAATATAGGACCCTGCACTGAACCTTGCTGCATACTTTCCACCAATGAAATGATAGGTTCACCGTTTAAAACCCTATAGGTACGCGCAGCACGACGAGAACCCTGCACGCTAGTTCAAAGCCTAGCGCTTAGTGACGATGGCGCACTTGATGCGCGTGCCAATGTCGCCCTTATCACTCCCACACATCTCGGCCTCAAACGAGCAAACAGCTTCAGGTAGACAAGTGCCTTAATTATGCTTTCCCAATGCTCCGAAGCAGCTGCCGGAAATGTGACATTACTACGTATGTTTAAACTCCGATCTTATTTAAATAGATACATATTCTGCGTTACCTTAAAACCAGACTGGAACTGTCACATCCTCTGTAACAATACACTCTAAACCTGAAACAGTGAGAACCGAGCCAAATCAGTGAAAACCAGTGAAAATGGCTCGACTGGTAATCGGTGCCATACAACTAATGAATATGGTGGCTGAATTTATCTGATTTAGTTGTCATTGCTATTGAATGTCGAGAATTCCACTGCCATAATTCACTTGTTCCCAGTTCATGTGTTTGATTCGCCACTCGGCAGTAGCTTATCAGCTGACTTTCAGTGAATGTTATTTCACTGATAGTTATCACAGTTTCGGGCTGCTTAAGAGTGTAAATTTTCTTACTTTAGTTCAGAGCAACCAGAAACGCACGCTCGCTCTAAACGTTAAATTGCCTGTTCCTGGAGCAATTAAAGTTTTATAATGTCTACGCATCATTCAGTATCCTAGCTACTTTTAGCACGCTTTGTTTCATGGTGATTTATCTGTTTGTCCGCTCCCTTATGGGAAGTGGGAGAAAGGCATAATGCGGCGTACTTAGAACAACCATATTTCTTACCTGTCTTTCCACGCTTCAACTTCTTTTTGGTGTTGCGGAGCCACGCAATCTGATGAGCTTTTTTATATAACATCTGCAGCTAAGCGTCAGACGGCCTTCAAATTCAGCCGAGTAGAGATCGGAAAATAACTTTTTATAAAAAAAAACCCCGTCCTTTTCTTTGCGGAGGATGTGGGCTTCATGAGCGCCCCGCGCGGCAACTGTGTCTGTAGTTTAGCGTTGTTTCAAGTTTCTGCTGCTGGTGCAGTGTAATAACCTTCTGGAGTCGCCTGCGATGGTGAGCTTGATTCACCACTGCTGGGCGAGGAGTGGATTGGGGGGGGGGGGGTTTAACAAACCCATCTAGTAGGATGAAAACCTGAAGGAAAGTTCAGGTTATTCCATCAGCTCAGAGCTTCTCTACTAAGATCTGCCTCGAGGGCGCGATGCAAGCTGGTCGTAACTCAGATAAAGAACTTCGCATGTTCGCTCTACTGAATACTTTTTGTACCAAACTTTGATGAGGAATAAGAGTTTGGAATTTTCTTTCCTAGTAATTTTTTTTAATCTACGTGTAAATTTTGTTATAAATGTTATTTATACACAGTAGACTTCAGAAATATTAAAAGTAGATCGTAAATTTCCATGCGTTCACTCATACCGTACAATATGTTGTAACTTCTTATGCTTAGTAAGAAAAAATACCATGAGAAAATTACTTCTTTCTGTTAAGTAGCCAGCGTATTTCCGTTAATCATGACGCGCCAATTAAGATCGTAAATATTTTAATCTGTCAGAACGTGTCACCGTCTTTTTTAATATTGAGTTTATTTATTTAGAGCTACCAAGTTTTTGGGTTGTTGACTGAATTTTATTCCATTAGTTTGAATACTTTTCCTCAAGGAATGCCCGCCAACACATTTCAACCAAAACAAGACTGGCAATATTTTTACCTTACGTTTCAACTTACGGATGCTTACAATAATATTACTTTTTGAAAGAAAGCTAAGTTATTAGTTCCTACACCAGGTGAAAGAACTAACAAAAGGTGGAGTGCAAGATTTGTATGAAGTCTCCCGTGGCCTCGCTTTAGGACTAGCGTCAGTTATTACTTAAATTGCAGCATGAATGAACACAACATTTAATTTCCGAAAGATTTATTCATTGTACACCGAGGTGTCTCCAAATGGAACTTTCGCCATGTCAAAGCAATGACATAATAAACATGTATAATATACAGCTTAATATAACAAAATAAAAGTTAAAAATACGTAAACACTTTGAAGTAACTGNATAATAAACATGTATAATATACAGCTTAATATAACAAAATAAAAGTTAAAAATACGTAAACACTTTGAAGTAACTGGTTGTCTCATTAAAATAAGTCAGTAATAAAAATAACGTGAAATGTGAAAGAGACTGGTGGGAGTCGTCCAATTGTCTTGGTGATCAATTTTTGAATAAGTGAATTGGCGCCAAGAAAGGATGATAATTATTGTGTGCGCTTTCCTTCCAAATAAGCCCCGCCCCTTCTTGTAGGCNACTTCCCGAGGTCAGGGTACACTGTTTTCTCATGCTTGAGGCGTAATTTTTGTTTGCTATTTTACTATTTAAATACTCCGTGACACATTTCTTAAAAAAAAAAAGCTTTGCAGGAAAATTTGACGTGGAATAACTTTGCAGTTTACTCTTCCCTCATTCATAAAACAGTTATTGGAAAACAATGAGTCATCTGAGAAAAAAAAGTACTGAATATGAAACGTTTCAGAGAAGTTTTGAAACACATTTGCTTATGTAATCTATGATGAACGGGTGTTACCTGCAACGTTTTGATTATTGCCTTAAGTATAACACTTGATACACACTTAATACTAGGATGGACTACGACTATTAAAAGATCACGTTTATTGCTAACATTACTTTGAAGCTTTCAACGTGGCTCAAAACCATATTTTCAGGCTGTTATATATTAAAATATGCTCGTTACGAACCTAATATAGGACCCTGCACTGAACCTTGCTGCATACTTTCCACCAATGAAATGATAGGTTCACCGTTTAAAACCCTATAGGTACGCGCAGCACGACGAGAACCCTGCACGCTAGTTCAAAGCCTAGCGCTTAGTGACGATGGCGCACTTGATGCGCGTGCCAATGTCGCCCTTATCACTCCCACACATCTCGGCCTCAAACGAGCAAACAGCTTCAGGTAGACAAGTGCCTTAATTATGCTTTCCCAATGCTCCGAAGCAGCTGCCGGAAATGTGACATTACTACGTATGTTTAAACTCCGATCTTATTTAAATAGATACATATTCTGCGTTACCTTAAAACCAGACTGGAACTGTCACATCCTCTGTAACAATACACTCTAAACCTGAAACAGTGAGAACCGAGCCAAATCAGTGAAAACCAGTGAAAATGGCTCGACTGGTAATCGGTGCCATACAACTAATGAATATGGTGGCTGCATTTATCTGATTTAGTTGTGATTGCAGCTGAATGTCGAGGATTCCACTGACATAAGTCACTTGTTCCCAGTTCATCTGCTTGGTTCGCCACTCGGCAGTAGCTTATCAGCTGACTTTCAGTGAATGTTATTTCACTGATAGTTATCACAGATTATGGCTGCTTAGAGTGTACATTTTCTTACTTTAGTTCAGAGCAACCAGAAATGCACGCTCGCTGTGAACGTTAAATTGCCTGTTCCTGGAGCAACTAAAGTTTTATAATGTATACGCATCATGGAGTATCCTAGCTACTTTTAGCACGCTTTGTTTCATGGTGATTTATCAGTTAGTCCGCTCCCTTATGGGAAGTGGGAGAAAGGAATAATACGGCGTACTTAGAACAGCCACATTTCTTACCTGTCTTTCCACGCTTCAACTTCTTTTTGGTGTTGCGGAGCCACGCAATACGATGAGCTTTTTTTATATAACATCTGCAGCTAAGCATCAGACGGCCTTCAAATTCAGCCGAGTAGAGATCGGAAAATAACTTTTTATAAAAAAAAAACCCCGTCCTTTTCTTTGCGGAGGATGTGGGCTTCATAAGCGCCCCGCGCGGCAACTGTGTCTGTAGTTTAGCGTTGTTTCAAGTTTCTGCTGCTGGTGCAGCGTAATAACCTTCTGGAGTCGCCTGCGATGGTGAGCTTGATTCACCACTGCTGGGCGAGGAGTGGATTGGGGGGGGGGGGGTTTAACAAACCCATCTAGTAGGATGAAAACCTGAAGGAAAGTTCAGGTTATTCCATCAGCTCAGAGCTTCTCTACTAAGATCTGCCTCGAGGGCGCGATGCAAGCTGGTCGTAACTCAGATAAAGAACTTCGCATGTTCACTCTACTGAATACTTTTCGTACCAAACTTTGATGAGGAATAAGAGTTTGTAATTTTCTTTCCTAGTAATTTTTTTTAATCTGCATGTAAATTTTGTTATAAATGTTATTTATACACAGTTGACTTCAGAAATATTAAAAGTAGATCGTAAATTTCCATGCGTTCACCCATACCGTACAATATGTTGTAACTTCTTATGCTTAGTAAGAAAAAATACCATGAGAAAATTACTTCTTTCTGTTAAGTAGCCAGCGTATTTCCGTTAATAATGACGCACCAATTAAGATCGTAGTAATATTTTAATCTGTCAGAACGTGTCACAGTCTTTTTTAATATTGAGTTAATTCATTTAGAGCAACCAAGTTTTTGGGTTGTTGACTGAATTTTATTCCATTAGTTTGAGTACTTTTCCTCAAGGAATGCCCGCCATCACATTTCAACCGAAATAAGACTGTCAATATTTTTACCTTAAGTTTCAACTTACGGATGCTTACAATAATATTACTATTTGAAAGAAAGCTGAGTCGTTAGTTCCTACACCAGGTGAAAGAACTAACAAAAGGTGGAGTGCAAGATTTGTATGAAGTCTCCCGTAGCCTCGCTTTAGGACTAGCGACAGTTATTACTTAAATTGCAGCACGAATGAACACAACATTTAATCTCCGAAAGATTTATTCATTGTACACCGAGGTGTCTCCAAATGGCACTTTCGCCATGTCAAAGCAATGTCGTAATAAACATGTATAATATACAGCTTAATATAACAAAATAAAAGTTAAAAATACGTAAACACTTTGAAGTAACTGGTTGTCTCATTAAAATAAGTCAGTAATAAAAATAACGCGAAATGTGAAAGAGACTGGTGGGAGTCGTCCAATTGTCTTGGTGATCAATTTTTGAATAAGTGAATTGGCGCCAAGAAAGGATGATAATTATTGTGTGCGCTTTCCTTCCAAATAAGCCCCGCCCCTTCTTGTAGGCTTCACGTACACAGTAATTGTAGACTTCGACAAGGGAGAAGTAAGTTACTGCGGAGTAGAGTACGAGACCTTCATTTCCTCCGTCGCAGTGACGTGGTGGATGCTGACGAAGGTTCATGGGTTACATCGTAACGTTGAAAATAGAGAATATTACAGAAGGTACGAAGGCATGTGTAATTTNCTTCACGTACACAGTAATTGTAGACTTCGACAAGGGAGAAGCAAGTTACTGCGGAGTAGAGTACGAGACCTTCATTTCCTCCGTCGCAGTGACGTGGTGGATGCTGACGAAGGTTCATGGGTTACATCGTAACGTTGAAAATAGAGAATATTACAGAAGGTACGAAGGCATGTGTAATTTTGTCCGCTTTTTCGATTTTAAAATTTACTATCAAACCCAAACAGTTCTATAATCGTTATCGTTTGCCTTGGTACCATACTGCAGCGTGCCAAGTTACTTAAGGTCGAGCGTGAAGTAAATTAACTCCATAACGTTTAATTATATTCTACTCTTTCAAAGTCTGTTAATTCCCGTCGTGCGGCCATAATCACGTCAGAAACCTTTTCACATGAATCACTTGACTACAAATGAAAGCCCAACCAATGCACTGCCCATTTATACATTTTGTACGCGATACTACTGCCATCTGCATATTTGCATATTGCTATCCCATGACTTTTGTCACCTCTGTGTATAAGTTAAGCTTGTGCCTGGGGCAGGTCGCGGATTTATTATAAACATCTTATTCCCACAGCGTGAAAATACGTGTTAATTTTACTATAAATGTTATTTCACACATCTCCGTTCATAATATTTTACAAATGTTTTAAAGTCCCGTGGTCGTAGTGAGGGAACTAGACACACGCATGGACGTGCATTTGAACAGCGAAACAGCAACTTACGGTTATATTTTCATACAAATAGATAAGTAAGTATACAGTACTTAGCTCCTGCAGATCTGAGCTGTGTTGTATTGTTCGAGATTTACTGGTTGGACTTCAGCATTTTCAGCAACTTGTTGAGTAGTGGCAAATGTTCAAATTAAAGGTACGTCTAGGCATATTAATTCATGCAGGGAAACATTACAAAGTTTAATGTTTAAGTCAAAGTCAAGCAGCCATTTTGCCGAGAATCTATCAGAGGTCATGTGGAATTAATATTTGTTTACTGTTAAAAGGCTATTTTCATCTCGGTATATTAAATCAAGCTTCTATAAATTAAAAAAAAGGCAAAATAATGAAATGTTTAAAGGAAACATGTGAATTGATACTTATGAATGAAGTAACAAGCGAGTTTTTGGTTCGAAATGAAATGTTTATATAAGTTTAAGGTTATTTTCAGAACAGGTACGTAAAGTGCATTTCTTGGTGATGTGTAATGATTTACATAACAAGATACACCTTTTTACGACGACTGCAGAACCGATTTTCAATTGTCTAAAAGGGGACCACGGTGGTGTAGTGGTTGTGCTACTCGCTTTCCACCAAGACGAAGCGAGTTCGATTCCCGGCGGGGTCGCCCCCCGGTTTTTCACTCGTGGGAATCGTGCAGGACGATGCCACCACTGGTCCACGGGCTTTCTAGGGGATCTCCCGTTTCCCCCCGCCCAGCGATATTAACAGCCTACCAAATGTGTTCGCCCACCCACTCCATACACATCACACCGAAGGGAAGTACAGTTCCCGATCGCTCGGTGCCCAAACTCAAGAAGGCGGGGGAAAAAAATATCTTTAGTTATCTGCGAGTGGGCGGAGAGACCGTCGATACGCGACCTTCCGGGCCATGCGAGGGGGGGGGGGCTTGCCCGAGAGAAGAAACGCGGAGGTCGGGCGCTCCGCCAAAAGGATGTCAGAACTTGGAGAATTGACAGCTACCCGATTGCCCCGCGCGGAGTCGAAGGGAATATGCCTGTTGGCCGCACGCCCAATCACCGCTGTCCTTTTTTTCTTCTTTTTTTTTCCCCCTCTGGGCAAACGCTCCAGTCGGCACCGCCTCGCGGAAACGAAATGATGCGATTACGTTTGAGCTTTACGTGACCACCTCGCCACACACTTGCGAACCCAAGATTTTTGATTCGCGCCTTGCATCAACCGAAGAATAACTCAGAATTTAGGGCATATGCTGTTCACGGTTACTTACGGCTTTCCTGAAGCCCTGCTAAAGTTCTACTTCCAGGATATTCTTCCGCCTGATGAAAACAAAGAAAATCACAGCAGTGGGACAGCGCACCGGATTCATGCGCATTCAGTGTAATATTATTTTACATGTGAACTATTTCTTACCAGGCATTACCAACACACCTATTTTCTCCCTGGTACATCAATTTTAGTTATAAATTTAAGATTATAATTTATAGATCGAATATAATTAAAAGTCTATATTAGCTAAAAAGATAAGGTACTTTTGAGTTAATGCGAGCATAAAACGGTTGTAATACATTACATGTTTAAGAAACAACCAAACACATCCTACATAGGATGATTTTTCGAAGGTTTGATTCAAAAAGTTTGAAGAAACCGTGAATAGGCTATAATGCCTAGCTACTCGACTAGCGCCTTTAACACTTTCAATGCGATGTCCGTATTCCATAACAGGCAATCGTTTATAAATATTCCCCTAGTTTTTTTTTAAATCACGTACACTCATATGTGATCAATTTTATTCTGAGGGCTGGTAAGCAAGGAGCATTATATGAAAAATCTGTCTCCTCAAAAGTTATCACAGGACTGAAAAACACCCTCTCGACAATAAAATGCGTGAATGAGCTAGATAAGCATATACACTTTACTTATTCGGTTTGCTGTATTATAGGTGTATGTGTATATGCCCGCACCCTTGAATACAGTGTACTATCAGCAACTATTCATCGTTACACATAATCAGCTCTGTTTAAGTAAGTGAACCGAAGACGTAGTAAAAGCCATAAGCAACTGCCAATAAAATGTTCAGATCTTCACAGAAGCGTATACTGTAGACGTTTCGCATCTGGCTTGTTGCAAGTGATATTTAAATAAGTAATTTCGCCGAGAGATGATAAGAAAATTCTTACTTGTTCCCCGGAAGTGGACCAGGAATGTCTTTGCTCCCTTCGGGGAAGTCATGTTTGTTCAAGGCCAAGCATAACAGTAGCTATTGGTCTGTTTCTGCCACCCCATTTTTTTTTCTTATTTAATTGTCTTATACACCCATCACATCTTCCCCGCATAAAATACGTGTACTATTACTTATAATGTAATGTGTACAGCCCCTTTATTTTCCGAGAAAATTTCAAACTACGTCAATGTCGTTTATTAATATTACAGTAATCCTTCTGCGGGATAACCGTGAAGTCATATCGAACAAGAACCTAAAAAAACAATGCAACATTTATAGACCCTGAACACAGTATTTTCACTTGCAAAAAAAATTATTTACATTTTCAAATGTATTATTTGTTTTCAATTACTGTTGGTAGACTTTGTCATGATGTTCGAGCAATACGTATTTCGCATACTGTTGCATGATTATTTTGTCTGTGCCTGTAATGAACAGTTTTTGTGTAGCACAAATAAATTCTTTTAGCATAAAAAGATTATGACAGCATTTGCACCAGCTTTCAAAGGAATACGCAAGTAGTAGGCTTAAACACGTGGAATTATTTTTCATAATTCACTCTGTGACGTTACTGCAGGTGCACTACTAAATTCTCGCGTTTAAAAAATGCAGATTGAGGGCAGCTTTTTTTTTTTTTTTTTTTTTTTTTCGAATGTTGGTGTGAAAAGAACTCAACTGACCGTGAAATCGGCTGTACGCAGATGTGTGACGAATGTAGCATTTCATCGGAGAGAACAGGAAGCTGAAAACTATTTCAAAACCAGGGAAACAGCTATACACATTGAATAAATAATAAAAATAGAATGTACGAAAATAAAAAATGTGTTCAGCTAAACACATCTAATATCTAGAGACCTGCAAAATTCGCGTTATTATTTTGTAAGGACAGGCTGAAATTCAAGTTGCTATGCGTTTGACCAACTTCAGCCATTGGCCAAAAGTACATATGTTTGGAACGCCTCGGAGAACTCTTGAGACAATAATGTAATTTCAGCGGTGAAGTGGCCAATCTCTTCTGAGGAAATCAAACAAATACGTGACGTTTATTGCAGCGCAGCGGCCAATGAAACCACGAATCGTGGTCACTTGTTACTAAGGCAGTGGAGTCTACCATGTCACCGAAAGATAACGCGAATTTTGCAGGTCTCTAGTAACGTGTTTCGGTGAGTTCTGGATGCCACCGCCCTTCCAGTAATTTTGGAGGTGTGGCACCGTAATCGCTTCGTCCCTCACCGCAGATGCGTGGTACTTCGTCAATTACATCCGCCGAAGACAGAGAAATAACTCTGGTGCTCTCTCTCTCTCTCTCTCTCTCTCTCTCTCTCTATGTATGTATAATGTAAAACTCGATGGTTCTACGGAGGAGAAAACAGCGGCGTCGACGTCTTCGGCACCGACGTTTGCCGCGAAAACCGTCAACAACAACGCGACGAAGCAACTCGCGCGAAGCATGTTGGCGTGCAGAAGACGGCCGGAGTCGCCGTGTCCACGTATGGACGAGGGGGCGATTACAGCTAGGGGGTACGTGGAAGGTTGGCGATAACGACCACCATTGTCTCCTGTAACGGCCTGTACTTCCACCCCACCCCCTGCCACCCTCCACACGGACCGAATTAAATGATTTCCTTTGACCAGGCACGTATAAAAACTCGAGAGTAATTCCCACCACCTCATCGTCGTCTTCTTTCCTTTCCCACTGGCTATTATTCCCATTTCTGCGCCGTCTGCAACCCGTCACCCACTCCATTTAACCCTTTGATGACAAGGCCCGAGCGCAGAAAATATTAAGAGTCCCTGCCCTTGAGAATAATACTTAAGGTGGTGGCCTACCCCACGATAAAATCACCTTCTTGCTCATCTACTAGAGCAGAAATTGAGAAAAAGAAACAAGAAAACGATGCCAGACATCCTATGTTTTGATGCGAACAACAAGCCTCTAGGGGCCGTGGTGTAGTGGTTAGAATACTCGCCTCCCACTTAAGCGAACCTGGTTCGATTCCCGGCCGTGTCGCTCCCGAATTTTCGCATGTGGGAGTCATGCTGGACGATGTCGCTGGTCGGTGGGTTTTCTCGGGGTTCTCACGTTTTCCCCACCCTTTCATTCCAGCGATGCTCCATAATAACCTCTCTTCATCCTCATCGGCTCGCAATACCTCAGTGTTAAGAGCCGCCCAAATTTCTTCACTCACTCTTTCCTAGACCCTAGGTTGAGGTCAAGAAAAAGCTTCTTGCGAACAACTGAGCCGATACAGTCCCTAAAACTCGCCAATTACAACTTTCGTATAACTTACTCCCCTGGAGAGCATTAGGAAAATGCCAAGGAGGAACCTGCTGTTGGTTACCATCTCCATTAAATGACCTGGGAACCATTGCATAGACCTCGGACAGGTGTGTGTGGCGGTGCAAGCAGAACCTCAAGAAATGGGTTTACATAACTGGAGACGAACTATGTGAGTGCGGAGAACTTCAAGATAAACAACATCTTCTGGTGTGTCGAAAGCTTGACACCCCTTGCTCTATGGACGATCTGTTCAAGGCAAATTACAAGACCGTTCTGGACATCACGGGTAATTTAATTAAAATAATTTAATTAGATATTTTACCTGTTATAGCCTGTAAGCGTAATAATAAAAATTAATAACCTACTCGGGCAAGTTTGCTGGCTGTCGGTGGAGAACTGTGAAACTACAGGCTAGCTCTCCCCTCCTCCTCTAGTCACTTTTCTTCCCCTCCCGTCCTTGTCCTGCTGTCGCAATAGTTTGGTTCCAAATGTTTGCAACAGCTGCAACGCTACGGGGCCCTCGTAGTGTTACTAGACAAGTCTGAATAAACAGAACGATCATATAGTCTATTTCGCGGTTTCTTCACACTTTTTGAATCAGACATTTGAAAAAACATCCCATGTATGACGTGCTTCCTTGTTTCCTATACCTATGTCATGTGTCACAAGCATTTTATACATGTGTTAACATCAAAGTATCTTCTTTTGTGTTAAATTGAACTTGTACTTGTATTTTATCTATAAATTACAACATTTCATTTATAGCTAATATGAATAAAGACAGAAAAAAGGGGTGTTGGTGATGTCTAGTAAGAAATAGTTATTTTGCGAAATATTATTACACATTAACATATTCAACATATATATATTTTTTGCCTATAAATTATATTACACCGCTGGAATGAAAGGGTGGGGGGAACTGGAGATCCCCGAGAAAACCCCCCGACCAGTGGCATCGTATGGCACTATTCCCACATGCAAAAATCCGGGAGAGATCATGCCAAGAATCGAACCCGGTTCGTCTAGGTGGGAGGCGTTTAGCATAACACCTACACCACTGCAGCCCCGCTAGGGAGAAAATAGGTATGTTTGGTAATGCCTAGTAAGAAATAGTTCTTATTCAAAATATGATTACACTAAGTGCACACGAATGCGGTACGTTGTTCCTTTGGTATAAATTTCTAGATTCCATTAAGCTTTGTTTGCGCGAGACGGAGGAATATCCAGGAAGTAGGACTTCAGCAGGGCTTCAGGAAAGTTTGAAGTAACCATGAATGGAGTATGCTTCAAATTTTAATAAGGATGTATAACTTGTAGTGAACTTGTTAGGCCTTCTGCTGCGCATCCCGCGCGAGCGATTCGAAGTGGACAGCGGTTGTATGATAGCGGCGGTGGAAAGTCAAAGGATTGTTTTGAATGAACAGGCGAGCGGTAGGCCGGTGGCCGCGTATATGTTACTGAAAGCGAGCCGACACGTTAATTCATTTTTCGGCGCACGCTGCTAACCCTGGTTGAATTGATTTCTTCGTATATCTGAAGAATGTTCTGGATTACTGACCTCGTCTTCTCGGCACGTCTCGGGGTGCGTTGAACCTTCCAGAAGGTCAGGACGAACGGTATTAATATTGCGACGGGCCTCCAGGCCGCGAGTTGAGTTGTAGTTGATGCGTGAATGAGTGGCTGAGTTCCGAGCGATATAAGCTGAGAAGCGAGAGACCAGCGGAAGGGAAATCCGCGACTGCGAGTATCAAACAGTGAAGAGTGCGGCTGGCAGGCTGGACTATTGTACTAGATGCGTGAGTGAAATACATTTCAAATGGTGGCAATAGATAGACTGAACACGTGTTGATGATGATTATGAGTTAATTCACTGTAACCAAACACAGACAACTAAGAAAGATATTAATTAGAGTTGAAATAGACATTAACGATTTTGCGCTCACTGCTAAATAAAAAGAGTAATAGTGGAGACAGATAATTTAATGCTGTAAATAATATCTGCATGAATAAATTAGAAGTCAATTCATGTTCTTTTATTTTTAATTAAGGCCTCCATCCCTCACGAACTCAGATGCTCCCCTCTGGTGTCCCATGTAGCAAACTGCTTTGTCTCATTAATACTTTTAAGCTTTATTTAATTTACAGGTACTTACGTAAATAAAAGCAGCGGTATTTCGGTAGAATTTAATTGGTTTTATCTAGAAAGTATAATACAATAGGAGATACAGTGAGAGAGATGTAAAATTGAAATGACGCGGGTCAGAGAAAGTTCTCGGAACCAGAAGTCGGCGCCTGTGGATATACGGTAGGTGACTATTTCACTTCTGTATTCTTTAATATTTTATGCAACTACCGTACAGAGAGATTCGTTAAAAAAATAAGTAAGTAACACTCATGTAACTTTCGAAAGCTAAACATTTTTTTTTAAGTGGCAAAAAGAATNGCGTTAAAAAAATAAGTAAGTAACACTCATGTAACTTTCGAAAGCTAAACATTTTTTTTTAAGTGGCAAAAAGAATAATTTACTATCCAGCACTTCAAATACGGAGAAAATATAATCCCATAAATCTGCATTCGTGCGATTAACTCGTTTTATTTGATCTGTCGCGTTGCCGAGACGACGAAAGCAAGCATGGGAGCTGCTTCATTCCGAGAGGAATCATTACAGTAAGCACGGGGTCATTATCCCACGCGCAAAGCTCTTTACACTTGGAATCTCGCGCTGTATTGCCGCGCGGTCGTAATTTNTTACAGTAAGCACGGGGTCATTATCCCACGCGCAAAGCTCTTTACACTTGGAATCTCGCGCTGTATTGCCGCGCGGTCGTAATTTGATCAAGACCAGACCGTCGAAATTACAGAGGTAACGATCCCTTTTGACGATTTTCTTGACTAGCCTATGGTACTGAAGTAAGTGACAAGTGAGACGTCATGAAGATTCCTAACTTAATTGACGTTCGCTGGTAAGTTATTATTCGCTGTGCATTGACCGGAATCCGAACATCCAAACACGTACCGAGTTCGCTACGAACAAGTCATTTCAGACTCGAAGCCAAACATTTTCTAAAAAAAGTTTCAGTTTTTTACGGTTCAAGGATAACTTGAGGTAAGATTAAATTCATAATTATACGGTGAAATTATTTATGATTACCTTTAAATCGTGTAAAATTGTGTAAACTAAATAAGCGCAGAGTAAACGAAAATTCCAGGCATTTGAAGTTATACAGGTCGGAAGTCAGTCAGGCCCTTGTGGTCCTTTTAAACGCTGTTCTTTCTACTTAGCTGTAGAATCAGACCATTTGAGTTCGTTGTCCACGAAGAGAAATCGGTTATTTTATTGTTGCACGACATACGATTCAACTTTTAGACATTATAAGTGTTCACTATTTCCTAGCATAACAAAAATTTTAACGTATAGTTTTTACATAAATACATGTCAAAATCACAGTTCTACTGTTTTAGAAATGTGCAAAGTAACGAAAACTAACTTAAGTAGAGAAATGAAATAATTCACACCGAAAGAAGAAGATTATAGCTACTTGAAGACGTCCATACAATTGTACAAGTAAATGTTATTGCAATTTCAAAATATGGCTGAAAACAAGGAAATGTTTTCATATTTTTTTGTTTGTGAGTGCCTCTGAATCTTTGTAAAATAACTTTTATTAAACATAGCTTAAAATGAATTGAGACAAGACCTTCCAATTTCCTTTGTTAAATTTTCTCAAGTAGTGTGGTTCATTTTATCTGTACATTACGAAAACAGTAACATTTTAATTTTGACATGTAATTTTTCAAAAATCATGCTATATAAAAAAAANTATCTGTACATTACGAAAACAGTAACATTTTAATTTTGACATGTAATTTTTCAAAAATCATGCTATATAAAAAAAAATTTTATCTTAGGAAAACGTTGTCGCAGATAATATCTATAAGTTTAACACTATGTTGTACAAATATAAAATGACACATTTGTTCGTGGCCAGCTCCCTCACAGCCCACCTTCGCTGATCCCACGCAACTACGCTCGCGATCAAACCCAAAACGGACATACCTTTATTCTCGTTTCTACCTTCTTCCTATGTTTTTCTACACATATTGTAAGCGGCGCCAGTTTATCTTAAGACATTGCACATGCCTATGACCATAAGTAGGACCAGTGACTTTTCGCGTAAAAATCGGAGCACACAGTAGACTTCAATATTATATACACACCTCAGCTGTTGTTATACCTCCGTTGGCTGCTGGTGCCGTGTCCGTCTTTGACCAAGCCACTCAGGACTAAGTAACTCCGACACTGAACCTCCGTGATTCGTGCGCAAACGGTTAACACGGGCCAGAACATTTTTTAGCCAATCAAAGAAGCTGAGCGACCCTGCAGTGCTTTGGACTGTATCTTGTCTCGAAATCTTTTCGCGTAATATCACATCCCCTAACCATAAGTTATACGATTTTGGAAAATATTATTTAGTTCAGTATGAAATCATGCAGAACTTAGCCTGAAAATATGGATTATTCTCCGCGTGCGTGGGTTCGACTGTACATCTAGCCTTCGTTACAATTGTTTGGTTATTTTTTTATTTCAGNGATTATTCTCCGCGTGCGTGGGTTCGACTGTACATCTAGCCTTCGTTACAATTGTTTGGTTATTTTTTTATTTCAGCAAAATTGAAACTGCGGATGATCAAAACGTCTTTAGACGTGATTGTATACGAATCTTGATTGTTGTTGTTCCGGATTGTAGCCAGAGTGCGTTTGAGATGCGTAGAGAAATGAATCCAATACGGCAAAAAAAATCATGGTTTAAATTTCGCTATCAAATTGCGACAGCTAACCGGACAAGTTCGCAACACAGGAGAGATGTGGTAGCCAGGAAGGGGGGGGGGGCACGAGAGAGGAGAAGTTAGATTAACGAGCAACTCGACGGTCACACGCAACTGTTTTACTGCCTCTCGCAATAGATTAATTTCGCCTCGCGACGCAAACGCCGTAACTGTGGTAAAGTAAGAAGTAAGGGAGGGGGGTAACTTATGTACGTCTTATCTGCAGCACATTCTTGCCGTGGTCACAGCCTGCCTTCGCCTGCAGACCATCTTTCACAGTCGCTGGTTTGCGATAAGACGCACAGACGAGGCGGCAAACTAAGTGGGCGTATCTTCACCAACACCCCGCCATCCAAGCAATCTCTACTTCAGTCCACGTGGGACTTGTAAACAATCCACCCGCCCATGGGCGGCTTGCTCGCGGTTCTCGAGTTACCTGCCCGCTTCGCCCAACAAAGACCTCATTAGCGGGTGTGTACGCACGTAAGTACCCTAGACAGCTTCTCGGATTGCAGTTATAAAACCGCTCGTTCCGTAGACGTCTGTCGGGTAATCAACCCCGAAGAGGATCGCATTTCACCATTAAAGGGTCGCGTGCCTGGCGCTTGAACTGTGTTCCATCATGTTTGAAACACGCGTTTTTATTACGAAGGGGCCGCGGTAGTGTGGTGGTTAGACTACTTGCCTCCCACCACCAAGGCGAACCGGGTTCGATTCCTGGCGGGGTCGCTCCCGGATGTTCGCATGTTGGGAAACATGCCGAACGATGCCGCTGGTCGGGCGGGTTTTCTCGGGGGTCTCCTATTTCCGTAGCCCCTTCATTACGGCGCTGCTGCGTACTCACCTCGACTCACCCTGATCGGCTTTCAAGACCTCGATGTTAAGAGCCGCCCAAATCTCTTCACTCACTCCGTTACGAAACTATTAAACAGTACACAGAATGTTAATAGACGAAAATAAAACACGCCCAAGGTTATAAGCGAGTTATATTACTTTCAAAACATCCGACGTCCTGNAACACGCCCAAGGTTATAAGCGAGTTATATTACTTTCAAAACATCCGACGTCCTGCAACTGTTATTTCTTAGACCCCTCAAGCATCCTTACAAACTGTTTTCATAGACTGCTGCTCTTCAAAACAGACTACCCGGACACCAGATAAACTGTGACGATAGCCCGTGTTGCACTCTGCTACAGACTTTCCACCAGTAAGATTATAGCATCGCCACTTTGCAAGTCTCACAGGTGCACGCAACACGACGATGAGAGAACTGCACGCCGGTTCTCAGCCTAGCGCGGGGACAATGGCGTACTCGATGCGCGTGGCAGTTTCCTCCTTATCGCTCTGATGCTTCTCGGCCTCAAACACAGAAGTAACTCCATGCATGCGAGCTCCTGCTTGCGGGCCGAAGACCATTGCGGGGAAAGCACGCGTATCCGAGTGTTTTTTTTTATTATTACAAGTTTTCGAACTAGAACCTCGCGCCCCAAAGACCACGTGCATCGTCTATCGTCGTCGTTTGTTTCTTGCCTCGCCCTCAGGAGTGGACTCTCGAAGATGTCGCGAGTTGAAGCGGTGATATAGGCTGTTCACGGGAAAGTGAGCGCTTTTGAAAGCCCTCTCATTTGTAATAATAGCCATTAAATATATTTTATTTTAGCCTTCGACATTAACTTCCGAGTCCGGTGGAATACACACACTTTGTTTATTGCTTACGTGGCAATATTTATATAAAAAGGTGGTTAAATGATAAAAAATGGCTGAAAGGAAAAAGTAACTTGGGCCTCAAAAGTGCTCACTTTACCGTGAACAACCTATAGGATAGACAGTAAGGGGGCGTCCGTAGTAAAGGATTTTTAAAACGCCTCGAGTTACCATCCAAGGAAGCATTGCGATGCTTCGCGCCTGTTCTGTTTCCTCAGAATGTTATGCAATGAGAAAACGTTATGAATTTAAGTACGAAAACAATATACCTGTCATTGAAATACAATTTGCAGTATACTCCTTCTGCTTAAGGAAACCGCGCAGTAAAACCATAAAAATTATATTTTTAACCATTTACATTAGTGATATTTAAATAAACTATTTGTGTGAGCCCACGTTTGCTAAGTCCAATTTACGACAGAATAACTAACAGTGTGCGAATATATTTCGTTATATCTCCAGTCTAGTGCAGGGTCTAACACAATACACCTCGTAAGGTTTTGCACAGTTATATTTATTTTGTGAAAATTGCAATTACCCNGCGTAGAGAAATGAATCCAATACGGCAAAAAAAATCATGGTTTAAATTTCGCTATCAAATTGCGACAGCTAACCGGTCAAGTTCGCAACACAGGAGAGATGTGGTAGCCAGGAAGGGGGGGGGGGCCACGAGAGAGGAGAAGTTAGATTAACGAGCAACTCGACGGTCACACGCAACTGTTTTACTGCCTCTCGCAATAGATTAATTTCGCCTCGCGACGCAAACGCCGTAACTGTGGTAAAGTAAGAAGTAAGGGAGGGGGGTAACTTATGTACGTCTTATCTGCAGCACATTCTTGCCGTGGTCACAGCCTGCCTTCGCCTGCAGACCATCTTTCACAGTCGCTGGTCTGCGATAAGACGCACAGACGAGGCGGCAAACTAAGTGGGCGTATCTTCACCAACACCCCGCCATCCAAGCAATCTCTACTTCAGTCCACGTGGGACTTGTAAACAATCCACCCGCCCATGGGCGGCTTGCTCGCGGTTCTCGAGTTACCTGCCCGCTTCGCCCAACAAAGACCTCATTAGCGGGTGTGTACGCACGTAAGTACCCTAGACAGCTTCTCGGATTGCAGTTATAAAACCGCTCGTTCCGTAGACGTCTGTCGGGTAATCAACCCCGAAGAGGATCGCATTTCACCATTAAGGGTCGCGTGCCTGGCGCTTGAACTGTGCTGAAGGGGCCGCGGTAATGTGGTGGTTAGACTACTTGCCTCCCACCACCAAGGCGAACCGGGTTCCATTCCTGGCGGGGTCGCTCCCGGATGTTCGCACGTGGGAAACATGCCGAACGATGCCGCTGGTAGGGGGTTTTCTCGGGGGTCTCCTATTTCCGTAGCCCCTTCATTACGGCGCTGCTGCGTACTCACCTCGACTCACCCTGATCGGCTTTCAAGACCTCGATGTTAAGAGCCACCCAAATCTCTTCACTCACTCCGTTACGAAACTATTAAACAGTACACAGAATGTTAATAGACGAAAATAAAACACGCCCAATGTTATAAGCGAGTTATATTACTTTCAAAACATCCGACGTCCTACAACTGTTATTTCTTAGACCCCTCAAGCATCCTTACAAACTGTTTTCATAGACTGCTGCTCTTCAAAACAGACTACCCGGACACCAGATAAACTACGACGATAGCCCGTGTTGCACTCTGCTACAGACTTTCCACCAGTAAGATTATAGCATCGCCACTTTGCAAGTCTAACAGGTGCACGCAACACGACGATGAGAGAACTGCACGCCGGTTCTCAGCCTAGCGCAGGGACAATGGCGTACTCGATGCGCGTGGCAGTTTCCTCCTTATCGCTCTGATGCTTCTCGGCCTCAAACACAGAAGTAACTCCATGCATGCGAGCTCCTGCTTGCGTGCCGAAGACCATTGCGGGGAAAGCACGCGTATCCGAGTGTGTTTTTTATTATTACAAGTTTTCGAACTAGAACCTCGCGGCCCAAAGACCACGTGCATCGCCTATCGTCGTCGTTTGTTTCTTGCCTCGCGCTCAGGAGTGGACTCTCGAATATGTCGCGAGTTGAAGCGGTGATATAGGCTGTTCACGGGAAAGTGAGCGCTTTTGAAAGCCCTCTCATTTGTAATAATAGCCAATAAATATATTTTATTTTAGCCTTCGACGTTAACTTCCGAGTCCGGTGGAATACACACACTTTGTTTATTGCTTACGTGGCAATATTTATATAAAAAGGTGGTTAAATGATAAAAAATGGCTGAAAGGAAAAAAGTAACTTGGGCCTCAAAAGTGCTGACTTTACCGTGAACAACCTATAGGATAGACAGTAAGGGGGCGTCCGTAGTAAAGGATTTTTAAAACGCCTCGAGTTAACGTCCAAGGAGGCATTGCGATGCCTCGCGCCTGTTCTGTTTCCTCAGAATGTTATGCAATGAGAAAAAGTTATGAATTTAAGTACGAAAACAATATACCTGTCATTGAAATACAATTTGCAGTATACTCCTTCTGCCTAAGGAAACCGCGCAGTAAAACCATAACAATTATATTTTTAACCATTTACATTAGTGATATTTAAATAAACTATTTGTGTGAGCCCACGTTTGCTAAGTCCAATTTACGACAGAATAACTAACAGTGTGCGAATATATTTCGTTATATCTCCAGTCAAGTGCAGGGTCTAACACAATACACCTCGTAAGGTTTTGCACAGTTATATTTATTTTGTGAAAATTGCAATTACCCNTAGTGCAGGGTCTAACACAATACACCTCGTAAGGTTTTGCACAGTTATATTTATTTTGTGAAAATTGCAATTACCCTATTTACTTACATACAAAATGGAAAAATTCGGCACACACGCCCCTCCGGTGCTACCTGGCGGCGAAAAATGGTAGTTTCCAAACAAATAGCATTGATTTTCCCAACCTGAGTTGAATAAACATTAATTTCGGCGGCTCTTTAGCATCGGGGACTTGAGAGCCGATGAGGATGGAGCTAGGTGAGTGTTGAGCAGCGCCGGAATGCAAGGACGGGGGGAAATGGGAGATCCCCAAGAAAACCCGCCCGCCAGGGGCATCGTCCGGCACGATTCCCACGTTCGCCTTGGTGGTAGGCTCTAGCCGCTACGTCACCGCGGCGCCTACGCGAGACGCGGAGTCCTGATGTGGAAACACTGGGGCATTTTGCACGTACCCCCCCACCCCCCTCGTCAAAAAAATTTCCCCTTTACGGCATAGCAGTTGTCTAACTGCACAGACGAAGTACGTTAATTAACGCAACAGCCAGACGGCTTCTCCGCATTGCAGCGCACGTTAGTACGAAGGGAGGAATGTCTGTACCAGGCGGCCGGGCGTTGGCAGGCCTGTCGTCACGAACAATGCGATGACAAGTACGGGGGTTGGCAACCCTTCTGTCTGCCGGAGATGCGGCAATGCCTCCAGTCCGCTGTGCGCGAGGCCTTTCGGCGCGGCCCGCTTGCACAAGGCGACACATACCGCCGCAGTAAACAACAATTACCGCACGCAGGCATGTATTGTACGCTTGTGCTAATAATGCTATGTGTGGGGGATNCCGCCGCAGTAAACAACAATTACCGCACGCAGGCATGTATTGTACGCTTGTGCTAATAATGCTATGTGTGGGGGATATGTGCAACCGCCGTTAAAGCCTGTTCACGATCAAGTGAACACTTTTGAAATCAACCTCTGAAAAATGTAACCACCTTTACCTCCATGCGTGTATTNGCTGTTCACGATCAAGTGAACACTTTTGAAATCAACCTCTGAAAAATGTAACCACCTTTACCTCCATGCGTGTATTTTAACAGACGCACTGAGTGGCATGCGGTCAGTGAGGTTGGTACCGACGGAGGGAAAGTAGTTACATGTCTTAACGTTGAATTAATAGTGTCAGGTAAATATTTGTGAAAACTTAAATTATTTATTTTGTTTCTTATTTATTTAACGCATGAAAATGTATTGATAAACAAATTTATGAAATATTTACTTTTCTAATTATTTCAAAATTTCACTTTTCCGACTCATGAATAAAGTGACGAAACTCATGGCAATGCTAATTTTACATAAGGTGGAATAATACACAGCGTGCCTGCAAGTAGACCTCAAGCGGGGATGTCAAAAGTGCTCAGTTTATCGTGAAGAGCCTAAACGTCTCTCGCTAACTAGTTGTTTAAACCTTTTTTTTTTAATCGCCATTCTCCTGATCAACGAAATCATTTCCGTGTCTCCCCTAAGGAATATCTGATTTAAAAAAAAGTAGCATGCTTTTGTACTTAAAGCTGTTGCCGGGTTTCGAACTTAGTATAGGGGAATTACATGTTAATGAAATTCGGTTTTTTGGCGTTCCTGATAAAGATAGACATATAACACCGGACACTTTTTTTGAGCATAAAAATACTTACTTCTTTGCTATCGAAGCCTTTTGTAACATTAATGAACATAGCCTATTTGATGAGAAGTTCAGAAAACGTAATAACTCAATAAAAATTACTGAATAACAAATTGTCATATGTGCCTCGATACAGAGCTTGAGAGTATCATTTCTCACACTAGGGGTTTNAAAATTACTGAATAACAAATTGTCATATGTGCCTCGATACAGAGCTTGAGAGTATCATTTCTCACACTAGGGGTTTTGTTCCAAGATTATAGCTTCAAAATTGGCTTCAAAAGCCCGAATTTCGCTGACATGTATTTCTTTATATACCAGATTCTCGACGAGGCAACAGCCTTTAAACTTGCATAACTAACCGGTGTTGCCCGGGTNTGTATTTCTTTATATACCAGATTCTCGACGAGGCAACAGCCTTTAAACTTGCATAACTAACCGGTGTTGCCCGGGTATAATAGCACATGACGAGATGCGCGATACGGTTGCGTCATCCGCTGGGATGTCCAGCGGAGAGTTCGTACACAGGTGACAGGCGCTAGTGATACTACAACACAGGTATGGAACGCATGCGAAAGGTAGTTCGTTGGTGGTGGTGGTGTTGATGTTTCAGGCAGATAAAACGTGTGTTTGCTATGATTTTCATAGCTTTGAATACATCTGTTTCACCGAGCAATCGTGTCTGTTTCGCAGTCCACGCCAGCGCAACATCTCCCAGCGGACGACCCAACCTACCCCTACCACAGCTACAGTCAAATGCATACATATATAACCCCCCCCCCTTCCCCCCGTAACACAAAAAAGTGCACCTCAGATATTCAAAATAATCGCGACACTGAACTCGCCGCTTAATAACATGTTACGGTATTGGAAGAAGTGAGTATATTCCGACTTTAAAAAAAAAAATCCAAAGCTCATATCGTTATCTCAGTAATTAATCTCATCCCTGAACAGACATAAACGGTGTCTGATGAGTCGGGTAGTGACATTGACGAATTCGAAATCACAATTTCGATACCTTCAGCGGTCGGTATGAATTTTGGGTGGACGTATTAGCTGAATAAGCCTGTATATATCGGTGGCTTACTTGTCTACGCTTTTCGCGAATAACCCTTTCGTGTTTCATTGTAAACAATTGTCTACATGTTGCACGGNGCTTTCTCTCGCTCTCTCTCTCTCTCGCTCTCTCTCTCTACATATGTATAATTAAAACACATATGATTTTTCCCCTGGAAGCATACAGTTATTTCAACTGCATCTGAAATTACGTGCAAAGAGGAATTCAGTGTTAAAGCGTATGCAATGGGAAGTAACACAGAAACGCCAAGAAATAAAGTGCAAATATGATTAAGTTAGGTTGGCAGGTAGCATTTCCCGTCTTCCCTCCGCTGCGGTGCCCTCCTTTCTCCAATATCGCATTCAGAGCCCCTTGCCCCGTTAAGGTAAGCGCTAGGCTGCTATTAGGAAGCGGTCCCCCCAGGTTGAGTAACGGCGCGTGTTGCTTGCTTACAGCTGTGAGTGCAGGTCCACTGCCCCATGCTACCAGCCCACCTAACTTAATCATATTTGCACTTTGTTTCTTGGCGTTTCTGTGTTACTTTCCATTGCATATGCTATATCACTGAATTCCTCTTTGCACGTACTTTCATATGACGTTGAAATAAATGTATGTTTCCAGGAGGAAAATCATACTTGGTTTAATTATTTCTGTTCATACACGTGTTAAGAATAGTCACTTTGCGGCAAATTACTTGCCTCCGTACGTAATTTCATTTAGCGAAAACCGCATTTCGTGATTTGCAACCGTTCCGGGAATTTTGGAGTGTCCGCGTTAGGCGGAACATTCTGTATATTGCAATATCTCCTTATATCTCGCTGTATCTCTGTATCTTTCTCTGTTTATAGTTTTCTTTCTATATATCGTTTTTCTATATATATATATATATATATATATATATATATATATTCACAGAATTTCAGGTAATTCGTGGATACCGACTACGCCACACGAATCTGCGATCAAAACTAATTAGGAAATATTCTTCTGTAAAAATGCACAAGACACATCGTTTACGAGAAAAATTACATAAAATTCCAAAAACCATTGTAGCAAACATGTAATATTCCAATTAGATAANTAGGAAATATTCTTCTGTAAAAATGCACAAGACACATCGTTTACGAGAAAAATTACATAAAATTCCAAAAACCATTGTAGCAAACATGTAATATTCCAATTAGATAAAGGTAAGGTGATATGTAATGCTGCAAGTAACGTGTCTGTTGTAAGGCATACGGCAAGGGAAGGAGCCGAGCTGAGAAGTGGCAGAGAGGCCGTGGAGTTAACATGCAGTGAGTACTGGAGCATTGCAGTGGCCATGGGNTGCAAGTAACGTGTCTGTTGTAAGGCATACGGCAAGGGAAGGAGCCGAGCTGAGTAGTGGCAGAGAGGCCGTGGAGTTCACATGCAGTGAGTACTGGAGCATGGCAGTGGCCATGGCTGCATCCGGCGGCCGAGCTCCGTGCATGCTGCATGCATACTACGTGCGGAGAAGTGCATTGCTGTGGGCAGAGCGAACTTCCAACACCTGTTATATAACGTTTCGACGTTTTGTATGCTGATGCTGTATGTTGTGCTTAACGTGAAATAGTCATTTTATCTACTTTAATGTCGTTTTTCTCGTAAACTAAGGGTCTTACGCTTGTTTTACAAAATACTATTTTCTACTTAATGTTCATCACAAAATCGTGTGGTGCAGTCCGTATTCGCGAATCACCTGACATCCTGTATATATTTCCTCTATATATCTTTCCGTCTCTATATATATCCGTCTCTATATAGTTCAGTCTCTATATATTTCCGTCTCTATATCCTTCCGTCTCTATATACTTCCGTCTCTATATCCTTCCGTCTCTATATACTTCCGTCTCTATATCCTTCCGTATCTATATCCTTCCGTTTCTATATATTTCCCTCTCTATAGTTTTCTCTCTCTATATCTTCTTCTCTATATATCTTTATATATTTATATCCCTATCTCTATATATCTCTGTCTATCTATCTTACTATAATTATCTGCCCGCGAATCATGCATCGAAATTGAAGCCGGGCGTTTTCCGTAAATATGGACGAGGTAGACTTATTTTCCTTTACTGCACATGTCCCCAAGATTGACTCGCTCATTGCCAATACAATTCAAAGTCACGTGGTCGACAGCGATGAACGTCTTTGTTTCCATTTGGCTTTTCAAAATACCTACCTATTTATAAGAATGAAATACTTACAGTCTTAGACTACATTTTATATTTTGTAGTAGCAGTGTTCGAGGAAGTGTACAATAATCTAAAAACATTTGCTAACATAAACAGAGTTATAACCTCAAATGCTTTTCACGTTGTTTTTTATAGTGCTGTTGGCAGAAAAGCAGTCCAATATTACAACACGAAGAGTGGGTGCTGCGTAACTGGCATGCGCACTCTGACACATTTTACATTTACAGGCGAAACTCTGACTTCCGCATGTGGAAAACGTGGCGGACGTTGCCGTTTGTCAGGCAGTTTTCTCTGAGTGTTCCCGTTTCCCTCGTTATTGAATTTCTCCGCCACTCGATCTTCATCTCGCCCCAACCCACACCCCCTTCCCCAGGGGACTGAAGATCTCGGCTGTTAAGCGCAACACAGATCTATCTCACTCCAACATGACTACTTAGCATTTCTTACACTTAGCTCAAAAATGCACCCTGAGATTCCCCCAAGGGATTCAGCAAACATTTTTCCATATATTGAGTGCCCAATGTAAACTGCGTATACTAGAAACATTACAAAACCCGTCATCTCATGCTAGTCAAGTTTTGCAGTTAAAACTTTAGATGTTTTAGTTCTTTCTTTTCTCTTGATTTTCTCACGCCAGTAATTGTTGAAAGCATAGTGGAAATCGTCCTTCAGAGAAACGTCGTCGGAAACAGTTGGCGTGTACTGCGTAGAAAATAAAAATATAAATGCTATGCTGCCATAACGTTACGCACAAGGAGAAAGTGTACAGTGAGAGAAGAGAAGAGAAGAGATTTGGGCGGCCCCTAAAAGCGAGGTCTTGGGAGCCGATGAGGGAGAATGAGGTGAGTATGGAGCAGCGCCGGAATGAAGGAGCGGGGTAAATTGGAGATCCTCGAGAAAACCCGCTGGCCAGCGGCATCGTCCGGCACTATTCCCACGTGCGACAATCCGGGAGTGACCCGGCCGGGGATTGAACCCGATTCGCCTTGATGGGAGGCGAGCACGCTAACAGCTCAACCACCGCGGTCCCAAAGGGTACAGTGTTTCGTGATGTGATACCAACATTACGAATAGTTAATATAAAGTATGTGTTCTGATATTAGCGAAAACAAAAATATATAATTATGACACTATTACGATTTGAACCATCCAACTTATCCATACGCGCGGAAGATAGTAAAACTAAAAACATTGTATACGGAAAAGTACTTCAATAATAAAAATTTTGAAAATACATGTACTTCTTTCAATTAATTTCACAGAAATGAATAGAACCAAAATATTTTATGCCACAGCAACGCGTGACCGGGTGAGCTAGTAGCAAACATGTTTCCAATGAACAATATTTTGTCCTCTCATTTAACCTGATGTTACTCCAAACATCTGTATACGTTCATTTAAACCAAAAATTCATTATATAATAATTACTAAAACTGATGTATTTAGTACACACAACTAATTTACCAGTACTTTCAAATAATCGAGTTGGTTACCGTAAACATTAAAAATATCATTGTAGAGTCAAATCAATATTTGTTTGAAGCGAATAATGCCTTTGGTTACCTGGAACGAGATGATATCTGTTATTGCAGAATATGTTGCGACAACAAGATCAGCTCGGTCCATATCTGGCACTTATTTGAATGGCTGCATGATAATCAGGTCACATGATCGCCTTCGTCCGAAAATACTGTTCGAGTGTTTGTTAATAGTTTTCGTGATAGTTTAGATAACAACAGTGTTGTCTGTGCATTTATTGATGTTTAATAATGATATAAACAAAACCTATAAAACAATTTCAACGGGAAACAAAAAGTAAAGCTGTAAAATTTGGAAACATTTATCTAAGTAAATGTCGTGTATTAAAATGTATATACATATTTAAAAACATATAATCTCCGTCAATAGTCCCGCTAGCCGAGGCTGGTATGGCGTAGCATTCGGGCATAGAAGTTCAGAGTTCGAAACCCAGTTGTGCTCTCGCTATTTTTTGTAATAATGGAAACTGTTTAGTGTACGTAGTCATAAAAATATTTTGCTGAACCAACAAAATCTTACAAGCTTGTAGTTACCAAATATGAACAATAATATACTATTTTGGTTACAGCAATAAAAAATTTAATTGCCCATGTACAAACAATCTGGTTGCACCAAACCACCTATGTTTTTATTCAATGAAACCTTTTTTTTCTCAATGAGAGGCGATATTACTTAAAGATCTAAAAAAAATTAAAAGATTCATTCCATAGTCCAGCTATGCTTAAAACACTCGTACGTTTGTGTATATTATGCAGTTGTCCCCCCCCCTTTTTTTTTCTAGCCCACTTACTCGGCACGTCTTAGAACACCCAGAACCAACAACGAATATGCAAAAAAGTATAGGCCCAGTGACTGCTTCCGACTGCAGCAGCAAACAGACTATGAGTAGTGTAGTTCGCTCCTTGAATTAAAAAAAAACGAATGTGAAGTTTAACTTGGATATCAATGGCCCCGATAGTTGTTACATTCTCTTGTTTATAAATGTTGGTGTGATTATCTAGCGAGCCCCGTAGCAGCAGAGCCATGCAATTCCGGACTTGGGCTCCCTCTTGTAAAATGTTCAATTCATTGTCCTGTATCGCGGACAGCGCGTTTTNAAATGTTCAATTCATTGCCCTGTATCGCGGACAGCGCGTTTTCTTTATTAACACTTTATATGTGCACGTTGTTACAAATCAGCTTTTAAGCCATTTATACGTGAAAGTTGCTACGGGCGTAGCTCAAATGATGAGTCATGATTAGGTAGAGCACAGCAGTATAAGATGGAGTTTATTAAATGTAAGGATTATACAATAACTATTTAAATGACTATTGATCGGGGGAGCTTAAATTGAATACTAAGATGCTTATTAATTGTATTAATATTTAATACCTCACGCCATTATGCTACAATCTAATTGGAAAGTCCCCACTTTGTTCGTGTTGCTGGAGGCTAATTCTAGGAGGCGGTTAACGACGGCCGGACACACCCATCTTCAGTGGTCTTCTCTCTGGTCGGGTCGACGACAAAAGACGCCGCTCCCGGTGTTACTCTGGCCTATATCGGGCACGTGGTTTAATATATTTCGGCCCCGTTTACTGGTTGGTGGAAGGGATTTCTGCAACTGTCTCTCACAATGTGTTGTTGCAATCACGCTCGTGCCCTGGTTTAATGTTTGAAGGTGTGATCAAGCAGGCCGTTCAGCTAAGGCCTCATCACATCATAACAACGCGCACTGTGTAGTCCATTCGTTGATATTCCCAGCTCTTTTGAAGCCCTGTTAAATGTTACCCCTCCTTCTCATGCAAGCAAAGCTTACACGTGTCTAAAAATTTACTCCGAAGGGACAACGCAACGCATTCGTGCACGCTCAGTTNCCATCTTCAGTGGTCTTCTCTCTGGTCGGGTCGACGACAAAAGACGCCGCTCCCGGTGTTACTCTGGCCTATATCGGGCACGTGGTTTAATATATTTCGGCCCCGTTTACTGGTTGGTGGAAGGGATTTCTGCAACTGTCTCTCACAATGTGTTGTTGCAATCACGCTCGTGCCCTGGTTTAAGGTTTGAAGGTGTGATCAGGCAGGCCGTTCAGCTAAGGCCTCATCACATCATAACAACGTGCACTGTGTAGTCCATTCGTTGATATTCCCAGCTCTTTTGAAGCCCTGTTAAATGTTACCCCTCCTTCTCGTGCAATCAAAGCTTACACATGTCTAAAAATTTACACCGAAGGGACAACACAACGCATTCGTGCGCGCTCAGTAACGTAGCATTTCCCACGAGATGTAGCTCTTACTAGGCATTGCCAAAACACCTGTTTTCCCTCTGTGAATATTCGTATTGATTATAAATGAGACTTTATAATTTAAAGATCAAATATAGGTACTATTAATTTTACCAAACATTTAAAATTAATGTAACAAAACGTAAGTTAGTTTATGTTAAAACACAGGAATAAAACGCGTGCGATTCATGGCACATGTAGGAAATAACTAAACACGTTATACATGGGGTGATTTTTCAAAGGTTGGATTAAAAAAGGGTGAAGAAACCGCGAATAGAAAATACTTAGTGGTTGCGTCGCGCATAGACGGACGTGCCGGACAGCATACGCCGTTTACCCGACGTCGAGAGATGTTCACCATGGTGTTTCTACAACTCCGCCCGCCCTCTGCCGGGTCCTTTCTCCTTCTGCCTCGGGTCCAGTGGGTCGCTGACGTGGTTTCCTTTCAGATTCCACCTCTTCCCTCTCCTGGTTCTCCTCCCCCGCAACCACGGGGGAGGTGTCGAGGTGTCATATCGCGCTTGGGGTCTCGCCTCGCCCTCAGGGGGGTTGACTATGACCTCCTGCTTCTGCTGCTTCTTCAGACACACCCCGCACCGGGTCCGTGTTTGGCTTTCACGCTCGCCGACCACCCCCGACGTCGAGGCGGG
>NQII01001084.1:878569-892951 GCA_002778355.1 Clitarchus hookeri | reverse complement strand
AACGGGACAAACGACGACTGACGAGAATCATTAAACGTGACAGAAGTGCAACCCTTTCTCAAATTGGGGCAGATTGGATTTGTGGACTGCCCTGCAGGATTCATGGTGTGAATTGCCTTCTGCATACCTTCAGACATTAGTAGAGTCCATTCTAAGTCGTGTTGCGGCACTTATGCGTGCTCGGGGGTCCTACATGATATTTGGTAGGTGTACCAGTTTTTTTAGCTCTTCAGTGTATATTTTAATAATACCCGTGTTATTTGCGTTTTGTTTCCCTAACTCAATTCCGTCTTGGATACGTGTGATATACTGTTTTTGTGTAAGTGTATTGGGAGTGTTGAAAAATGGAAAAGAAATTACTGATCACGAACTTCAGCTATAAATAAGAACGTTGCCGATAACACGCGCATTTTGATCAGACGAAGTGAAATTAAGGATAAAGGTTTTAGTTTTCCGTATATTTATGACAATGCTAGACTTCAATATCCTACGTCCATTACCACGACTTCCTTTGGTTATTAGCCGCGTGTATATGTGAGAAGGCATGTTCCTATTTGACTGGGCGAATCGTGATCAAGTACTCCGATAATTAACGTCCATGATTCGCGGGCAGACACTTACAGCACGTGGCATTTAAAATCATCCAACCACGAAAGTGCATACAAACAAAAGTGTTTAGGAGTATAACTGACTTTGAAATCTTATCGCTAATAAAACCTGTCCCTCGTAATAATATAAACTGAACTAAACTTTTATTGTGAGGTTGGTGATATGAGCTTGACGTCTCGTCGACAGCGAGGTCGTTAAGAGCTGGAGCAAGTTGCTTAGAGAAACAGGAACGGGAGAGAAGTCGACCATGGCGGGTAGTAATGAACCATCCCAGCACTCGCCTGGAGGGATTTCGGGAAAAGGTGGAAAACAGAAATCAGGATGGCCGTACCGGGATTTGAAACCGGGACCTCCCGAATGCCAGTCCAGTGGTTTCCCACTGCGCCACCCCGTCAGGTGTTACTCTGGGAGATGGTACGGAAGTTACAGTAACTCCAGTGGGGTCGTTAACCCCTGTGGGAGTTCCGGACCCTCACGACCATGAGTGTATATATACCCTTTTATTTCCCCTCAGCCTCTTAGTTACCGCTGTATTAAGGCTCCCGCCTACCTGGAGCTTTTTCCCCCGCGTTTGAGGCCGAGAAGCGCGGGAGCAATAAGGGCGACACTGCCACGCGCATCGAGTGCGCCATCGCCGCTAAGCGCATGGCTCTGAACTGGCGTGGAGTGTTCTCGTCGCACTGCGTGTACCTATAGGACTTTCAGCGGCGACCATATTAATATATGTGGAAAGCCTGTAGGAAGGTTCTGTGCAGGGTCCTTGAATAGTTTGTATTTATATGAAGCGTGTATTTTGAGATACAAATGCTTTGAAAAAGCCATTTTTGTTCGTTTTGGAGTTTTCTGAAATGGTGTTTCAAACTTGCGTGACATTTGAAAGTACTCAGCAGCCCTCGTCTGAAGTGTATCTTACTTTCGTAGAATAGCACATTGGACGCACGTTTAATAGTATCGTGTAAATATGTGCATTTCAAACACTCTGCAACGCAGTTCAAGTACCAGGTAGGCGAAAGCCTTAACGTTATTTTTTTTTTTAACATTAAATTCCCGAGTGCGTTATGTTGGCATGAAGGTCACGTGCGCAGCCAGCCAGCATGAAGGTCACTCAGCGCCAACCTCGCCTCAAAAACAGCGGCCGCGCGGGAAGTATTTGCATATTTCATTAAATCAGTTCCGAAAACTGTCAGAGGGAATTTTTAACGCCTCGTCCGGCTGTTGTAGTATTTACGAGACACGATGGCGAGAGCGCCGAATGCAGTTTGCGTGTCATCCCAAGCGGACAAGGGGAAGCGTGTCATGGGTTCGGATGCTTCCAGGGTGAACATTGAATTGTCATCTGGGGGAGTTGTAGCGATCTGCTCCCGGCATCGCGGTTTATCGTGCCACGAGCATGTTGTGGAGGCTTAGCGTGGGAGGGATTGGACGACGANGTGGTTTCTCGTGTCACGAGCATGTTGTGGAGGCTTAGCGTGGGAGGGATTGGACGACGATTCGACCGGCGTAGATGTTGAGTGTCAACCAGGTCGTCAGCAGGCTGATTTTTTTTATTTTTGTTCAACACTATATCTCACGAATTATAATCACGAGACTAGTCATTTGTTTACGTTTAGTTTAAGAGACTAATGTTTTTATATTTAAATAAATATCGCAGAATTTGGATGTACGGAAGTTTGATTAAAACTCTGTCAGAAATAGTGGTGTAAAGTTTTAGTACGTATAGATACGCGCTCGNGTTTGATTAAAACTCTGTCAGAAATAGTGGTGTAAAGTTTTAGTACGTATAGATACGCGCTCGCTGATCTGAATCGCCTGCCTTGCCCCCATACCGCTCGAGCGATCGAAGGAGTGTGTAAAGGCCACGCTAGTAACCCGAGAGCGTGCGGATATTTTCAAAGTCATGCCTCCACGATAAGCCTATTGTGACTCGTGCCGCTGCTGACCACCAGCGGACTGGATTTCTGGGGTTATCAGCGGAGGAATGTTCTGGGCTTTGCCGTAGCCTCTCTCAGTTAGACTCGGTGTTCGGTTAAACTTCTGCATCGGGCCAGCGAGACTATTTGAGCGGCGACGGGCCTCCGAGCCGACAGTCTGAGAGTTGAGACAGCCACAGGCGTTCGAAGACAATGAGGCTGCAAGCCAGGACCGTCAAGTGGCGACGAGAGTGACAAGCGCGAGTGAAGTCTGTGGACTGCGAGCATCAGTACAGTGAAGGAGAGAGAGAGAGAGAGAGGGGCGGACGGGACTACTGAACTGGATGCATGAGTGACCGGCATTTGGAATCGTGGCAATAGACGGATTGGATATGTGTAAATAATGAGAGTGAATTGACTGTGATCAATATAGTGTCATTGATANGACGAGAGTGACAAGCGCGAGTGAAGTCTGTGGACTGCGAGCATCAGTACAGTGAAGGAGAGAGAGAGAGAGAGAGAGGGGCGGACGGGACTACTGAACTGGATGCATGAGTGACCGGCATTTGGAATCGTGGCAATAGACGGATTGGATATGTGTAAATAATGAGAGTGAATTGACTGTGATCAATATAGTGTCATTGATAGGAATTTAATTAGAATTGAGTTAGACTTTAAATATTGCGCTCACTGCGAATTACAAGAGTAATAGTGGAAATAGATAGTTTAATGTTGTAAATAATAGTTGTGTAAATAAATAAAATATAAAATTTAGTAATTTAATTTTTATTTTTTTTTTTATTTTTTTATGTGTATAATTTTATTTTTCATCCGTCACGAACTCGGATACGCCCTCCAGGTGTCTTGTGGCAGTATNATTTTTTTATGTGTATAATTTTATTTTTCATCCGTCACGAACTCGGATACGCCCTCCAGGTGTCTTGTGGCAGTATTTTTTGTAAACTGTATTCTGATCACTATTTCAAGTAGCGTGGTCCTGGAGTTTCTAGAGGGGCAAGCAAACCATTCACTGTCGGGGACTTGGAAATGGATCACTACGAAGATTGTCAACTCCCTGCCTCATATTCCTTCTGCGATGGAGGGAGTAACCGCCACGTATTGCTGGTTGATCTATGTTAAAGGTAACATATTTGGTTTACGTTGTACTTGTAAGTTAATGCACGTATACTCCAAAGGCAATGGAATTGCAGTAATCGGCGAGTTCCGAACAGGCTGGAACCTACCTCGGTATGGCTCCATGGTCATCTGAGTTGAAGAACCTCAAACAAACTTAGGCCTACCTCAGAAACTGCACGTTAATAAATATAACGATCACTTATTTGAGTAATGTTGCTTGCTGAATACCACTGTGCGTTCCTTGTGCGTAGGTGAGGAATTACTTTTGAATATGTGAACCGAAAGGAATGCACCGCATTTTCGGATGATATCCTTTTTGAGGAAATGGATAAATATAGACTGCTAAGATATGTATTGGAGGCTGTTTCAAATATGAAAATCAAATCTACAAAATTTAAAATTTAAAAAAAGTTTATAATTTTTAAATTGGCTTACTTGTTTGTTCAGTTTCGTTCAAGTTTCGATTTGGAAACTACTTATTTGTACCTACGTTGACGTGTTTATTTTTGCCCGAGTTATGGAATTTGACCAAAAGTAGGTCAAGCTCACGATCCCATTTGCATTCTATTTGGAGTACCTGGCTCGACCCCTAGGACTGCAACAACTTCCTATTGGGCCTACTTTTATTACCTTACTTGTGTACAATGACATTCGATGTTGCCTGGTACGTAAGAAGTGCCACTTCTCATTTTTCCGAATCAATTTCAGAATTATTTGCGCAACCTTGAAACTCGGGATAGACTTATACATTAACATTTGTAAAAAAATGCAACACCAATAAGGATACATGTGATTGAAATGAACTTTATATCACAGATTAGGTACATTACAATACACAATTAACTAGGATTACAGAACTCTGCATGATCTCTGTCCTTCAGAATGCAGTATGATGTGAAGCCCCCATGTGCTGCAATCAAAACATCCAAACGTCGTGGTACGTAATCAACGAGGACCTGGATATATTCCTGGGGAATCTCCCTCCACGCGGTTTGTATGCGAGTTCACAAAGCATCAACAGTGGTTGCTGGAGGACCGTGACGAACAAGTCGCCGACCAACCATATCACAGACATGTTCGATGGGCGACATGTCAGGCGAACGTGCAGGCCAGAGAAGTAGTGGTACCCATCGTTCATTGAAGAAGGCTTGCAAATTCCTCGCCACATGTGTCTTGCCATTGTCCTGCTAAAATATGGCATGTGGAGTCGCCGGAAGGAGGGACAGTACCTCGGGCTCTAAAATCTCCCTGATGTAGCAGTTACGGTTCAGATTGCACTCAATACGCAGGAGTCGAGATCGCATGTAAGATGGCGCCTCACACCATCGCACTTGGCGTTTGTCCGCTATGCCGCTCCACAATGCAGGCTGCCAGATTACGGTCTCCACAGCAGCGTCTAACAGGTATGCGGCCATCGCTGTAGGACAGATTGAAGCGGGACTCGTCCGAGGACACTACATTTTGCCACTCAGCACGCCAGCGAAGGCGTTCACGTGCCCATTGCATTTTGACGCGTTTGTGGTTTCTGGACAATGGAAGCCGACGTAACGGCATGTGTGCCACCAGTCCAGTCTGCGGCAGACGGCGTCGAACCCTCGACGAAGACAGGCCCTCACCCGTTGCAGTGCTCCAGTGTCGAGCCAACACTTCGGACGAGGCTGTAAAGTCCGTTACGGCCATGAGTACAAGATGCCGATCATTCCGTGCTGTGGTCACATTGCGTGGTCCAGTACCCGGTCGTCGCTGCGTACGACCCTCTTCTATCCAGAGGTTCCACACACGCAACACTGTCGTAGCAGCATGCCTTGTACGAGCCCGAAATGTCACGGTATGACAAACCCGTNACGCAACACTGTCGTAGCAGCATGCCTTGTACGAGCCCGAAATGTCACGGTATGACAAACCCGTTTCCCGGAGACCTATCATTCTGCCCCGTTCGAACTCACTCACATGCTGATATGGCGCCCTTTGACGTCGACGAAGCATACTGGCACTTGCTTTCACTTCGTTTGCTGGCACTTCGCTGACTGAGCTTGGCGTAACACGAACCTCTCCGGTCACACACGAGAGGGCGCTGCTGGGCCTACGTGTACGCCATCTCTCTGCAACCGTAATCACTTATTGCTGGTACACTTTTCTACACATCCTCAGAGTTTGGATTCATTCGGGCTATTCTTTCTGGGTGTTGCAATTTTCACACACAATAGTGTAGTTGGTTATTTCAATTTAAATAACTCTGAGTATCTGTGCAGGTTTCATCTGCAATGCATGATGTATATTAAAAACCTCAAACGCTATTTGGAGTATATATATGTAATATTCTTTCACATCCAGTGCCCTTGGTGCCAATAACAGTAATGCTATATTTAATTATCCCATACTGCCTTGAGCGAAGCGCAGGCCGATGGCAGAATTCATCCTTCAAAGAATGTTGTAATAACTAACTCGTAATACAAATATTTACAGTATTCCGATTTATTTGTTATTTTTCCACCACTTTGGTGAGTGATTTTACTATATACCGCTGAACCTCTGAATCATATTTTCTCGCAGACACTATCTCAACTGGAGAAATGTGGAGATCTTGACATTTCGACGATCGTCACCGATTGTATAAACAAATGATTATGTGCTTCTAGAAAATTGTAGCAATTATAATATATTAATTCCGTTATGAGTTTTGACATCATAAAAATTAAGTTAATCATTATCTTAATGTTATGCCATCTCAACAAGTAAGCGCCTCGCAAAATATGTTAAAGAAAGGAAGTACAAACGCGCTTACCTGAGAAGATATAATCCAGATTATATCAGAATTGGCTGGTGGGTGAAGGAGCGGGGGAGGAATTTTAACTGGAGCCTATGGATTTTGTATAGCAAAGCTTTATCGTGATCATCGATTTAACAAAGGGATTATGGTAACAGGGCTCCGGGGAATAGGATTACCAAGTTCGCAGACAAAAAAATAACCAGCCCATAGTACAATTTCTGCATGTTTTCCTGTAATCTTTATAAGTTCCGCGGAAGAGGGTAGTAAGCTGGAGCTTAGAAATCTAATCCACGCTATTAAACCCTTAAAATTTTGCATATTTTCTAAAGGAATTTTTTGCACGTAACAACACGTGTTGTGTACTTTGCTATAAGGGGATAATAATCCGTACAGTTTTGATGTTCTAGAAATCCGGAATAGACCTGGATTTTTCCTTGCAGATGTAGGATTTGTGTTTCGTTGGGCAGGGATGTATGGATGTATGCTGTCATGCCGGAATGGAAGCCAGTAGTGTGAGGGGTGGGTGGGTTTCAAGCACAGGCTCACAGAGGTAATAACGTTTTACACACTCTATAGACAACGTTGCTAATCAATAGCGCGTTATTCGAATTGCAATAGTTCATAAATTTTTGAATTTGTGATATTCGGTGATACTTGACCACTACAAACATGTTTCTAGATATACTTCAAATACAGCTCTTGCAACGTAACAAAAACTAATTCTACAAGGGATTTTATTGTATTTACAAAGGTTTGTAAATGTGCAACAACCTGTCAGTAAAAGTGAATATATATATTCATATATACATACATACATACATACACATACCAACCATACAGAGTGGTCCGCCTAACGTGGACACCCCTAAAATTTCCGGAACGGTTGCAGATCACGAAATGCGGTTTCCGCTAAATGAAATTACGTACGGGGGCAAGTAATTTGCCGCAAAGTGACTATTCGTAACGCGTGTACGAACAGAAATAATTAAACCAAGTATGATTTTTCCTCTGGAAACATATATTTATTTCAAGGGCATCTGAAAGTACGTTGTTACGAACTAACTTTTCAGCTAGCTCGTACTTGAAAGTATTTAGGGACGTAGCTCAATAATGACTCATGATTCGGTAGAGCACAACAGTATCTGATGAGGTTTTGTTAGCATTATGGTTATACAATTATTATTTATGTTAGTATTGATCGGGAGAGCTTTAGATTGAATACCAAGTTGATTATTTAATTACAGTATGATTCACGCCATTTTAATTAAACCTGACTGGAAAGTCATCACCTTGTTGTAGCCGGAGGCTGATTCTGCGAGACGGTTAACGACGGCCGGACACACCCATATTCCTGGTCTGCTTCGCTGGTCGGGTCGTCCAAAGGACTAAAGACGAAAGACGCTTGTTCCGGGTGTTACGTCGGCCTATGTCAAGCGCGTGGTTCTGCGGCCCCACTCAGTGACCGGTGGAGGGGATTTCTGCAACCGTCTTATTTCGCAAGGATCGACGACCAAATGGTGGCGTTGCAATCCCGCTCGTTTCCAGGTTTAAAGTTTGAAGGTGTGATCAGGCAAGCCGTTCAGCTAAGGCCTGATCACACCATAACAACGTGCAAAGAGGAATTCAGTGGTAAANCAGCTAAGGCCTGATCACACCATAACAACGTGCAAAGAGGAATTCAGTGGTAAAGCATATGCAAAGGAAAGTAACACAGAAACGCCAAGAAATAATGAGCAAATATGATTAAGTTAGGTTGGCCGGTAGCATGGGGCAGTGGACCTGCACTCACAGCTGTAAGCAAGCAACACGCGCCGTGACTCATCCTGGCGGGACCACTTCCTTATAGCAGCCTAGCGCTTACCTTAACGGGGCAAGGGGCGCTGAATGCGATATTGGACAAAGGAGGGCACCGCAGTGGAAGGAAGACGGGAAATGCTACCAGCCCACCTAACTTCATCATATTTGCACATTATTTCTTGGCGTTTCTGGGTTACTCCCCATTGCATATGCTTTAACACTGAATTCCTCTTTGCACGTACTTTCAGATGCCGTTGAAATAACTGTATGCTACCAGTGGAAAAATCATATGTGGTATAACTATTTCTGTCCATTCACGTGCTACGAATAGTCACTTTGTAGTTAATTACTTGCCCCCGTACGTAATTTCATTTAGCGGAAACCGCATTTCGTGATCTGCAACGGTTCCGGAAATTTTGAGGGTGTCCACGTCAGGCGGACAATCCTGTACACAGACACACGCAGCCACAGACACACGCACACAAGAGCGCGGAGACTTGTGGAGTAAGTGAACTCGGGAACTTTCCGGATGCAAAAACCGCATATGTTGCGCTCGCCGACAGAGTCGACGTGTAGTTGGGCCCGCGCCCAAAAGTCGTCCCTACCCCTTGGGTAGGGCTGTGCGATGTTCACTTTTCAGTATCGTTTCGAAACATGTTCACCCTGTCGGTATCGGTGCGATACATCGCTCCCGGAGAGTATTGATAATCGATGGCCGCGTAGGCCTATCCCAAACATCGATTGTATTTATATCGCAAATATCGAAATTGCTGGTATCGGTCATATCAACTTCGCAAGTATCGGTCATATCGCAATCGTAAATTTATGCTATATTGATATAGCAAATATCGTAAATCGCCAACATTACGATATGTGATATTTTCCTACACTGTTGGACCATATCGTAGTTGCTACATTCCATAAATATTGTTTCGTGATCGATGTATCGCCATATTGCACGGCCCTACCCCCTGGTTGGTAAGGGGGAGAGGGGGTGCGAACTTCTCGAAAGGTGCTGGGCAGCTACGCGATAAACCTCCGGACAGCCACCCCCTGCAGGTGTTAGGACGGAAGATCGGCCCAGAGCTCAACGGAGGACACGACCGCAGGAGTAATCCGAGGGAATTTGCGGCGGCTTTGAGCTCGCAATCCCCCTCCCCCACACCATGTGGCCGAGCAGCATCGCCGTCGCCTGAGCCACACCCCACTACCACCTCCCCCCACACCCCGAGCCCGCCTGATACCAGCTNCCCTTGTCCGGCGTCCTGGGAGGCGAGCACACCGCAACTGTGGCCGCACTCCCATCCCCCTGGCACAGTCCCGCTACACGACAACCTCCCCTAGCGCATTAGCACTGCATGCAGCGTTGCTATAGACCTTTCACGGTTAATTGAACGCTTTTGATACCAACCTTCCAGTAATATCACTGCCCCTACCTGCATGTATTTTAACCCTCACACCGACTGGCATACGGCAGGGAGGGAGAGTAGTTCCTTCAGTCGTATTTGGCTCCTTGTCTAAACGTTGAATTAAAAGTGTTAACAAAATATGCGTGAATACCGAAATGTTCAGATTTGCTTTGTTTTTTTTTTAGTACATATAAGCGTAAGTATTAGAAAATTTGTAAAAATATTTAGTTTTTAAAATAATTCTAGAGTTTCACTTTACCGACTCATGAACAAAGCGGACAGACACCATTGCAATGTTTATTTTACATATGGCAGAAGAAAACACAAATTAAATACGTGTATATCTTAAGCAGGACTTTCAAAAAGAGCTTAGTTTACCGCGCACAGCCTATATAGAATTTCCCTAATTAATTAAGCACTTTCCAAACCCCTTGTTAATGATTGATCTCATCCGCCACGCTGATGTACATGAATATTTCTTTCATTAACATAACTAAATATTTCTTGTTATAGTACGTTTAAAATTTTAATGCCTTCAAATGTAGGCCTGGTGGACAAATATTTAACCACGTGTTATCTGGTAACTGTGAAACAGCAATAATCTGTTGATAATGTAAACATGTATTCATAATTACATCACAAAATGTTTATAATTTATCTTTGTTCTACAGCGTGATGTATATTGCCAGATACAAATGGTTGTATTTTCAAAATAAGTGTTCCCAAACAAATGAAATAAGCCAGAAACTTTCGATTCGACACGGCGTCTGAGGCTAAGCAATCGTATCTACATTTATTCACATTTTTAACTCTTCTGTGCTATACAGGGTGGAACTGAACACTACCGACAAACTCCGGTAAGTGATTTCTGATAAAAAAAATACGTAGAAAATACAAATACGCCCTACGGCCTAAGTCTATTACGGAAGTGCGTAGCTACCCTCGAAATCGTAATTGAGGCAGTGCAAGTAACACGGCCGTAATGAAATATAAATATTTGAGTTTCTGGATAATACACCATTGAGCTACGAAGTGTAAACCATTAAAAAAAAATTGAGTGCTGATATGAACCAACAAAAGGACTAGGCTGCTACAACTAAAGAAAATCCGATGCTATAGCACAACTAAATCCAACAGTACTCTGGTAAAACACACCACCGGCCATAGTCCAGCACAAAGGATGAGACGCGTATCAAACATGGTCAGAAATATTAACAGTAGTCCAGTTGAATTCGCGAACCATCGGCGGAATTCGCTGCTGATATTCTTATTTATTCTGCGTTAACAACATGGCCGGACGACCCTGCTCCTGATAGTATGCACAGCAGAATGTATGCACAGCAGAGTGTATGCACAGCAGAATGTATGCACAGCAGAAACGTTTCAGTAGAGGGGATTTGACTTTTTGAATAATTACACACTTCTTTTTTCAGTTTGACAAGATCTCATCTTATAAATAATATTGTCTATTCGCGGTAACTTCACACATTTGAATCAAACTTTTGAGTTGAGTTAGGAGGTTTGGGCGGCTCTTAACAACGAGGTCTTGAGGGCCGATTCAAAATTTGGAAAAATTACCCCATGTTTCACGTGTTTGATTATTTCCTAAATATAGCATGTAACACAAGCGTGTTATACTTGTTTTAACATAATAATGGTATCTTATTTTTTGGTTAAGTTAAACTTTTACTTCTATTGTTTTTATAATATCGTATTTATAATTAATACAGCTGACCCAGAGAGAAAATAGGCGTGCTTATAATGCCTAGTAATAAATAGTTCTAATGCAAAACATAATTAAATTTAGCGTGCACAAATACGGCATGTTGTCTCTTTGGCAAAAATGTTCTAGACTTAGTTAATATGTATTGGTTTGCACGAGGAGAGGGAATAACCTGAAATTATAACTTTAGCAGGGAATCAGAAAAGTTTCAAGAAACCATGAATGGACTATATCGTATCAATTAATTTACAATAATAGTATTTGTGTGGACAATGACAGAACTCTTGCGCTGTTACGACGATTCTCTAAACAGCGGAGATTATGCTCACGCACAAAGTTGCGGGTTCCATTCGTTCCGAGGGTAACTAAAGACTTGATAGCTGTATTATCTGGCTTGAAAACTGTCGCACTTGTTTGATATGCTTCGTTTTCGGAGAATATTGGCAGCTGCTGTTAGCATATGATAAATGCGCCGAAACAGGAAGCCTACGTTAATTCCTTTTTATGTAAAATACAATTAATAATTTCAATTTTCCAAGTGTTTAACAACATCAAAATAACTTCGCAACATTTAAAACTTGTTAGATTTTTTCTTATAGTACCACATGGAAATGATTTGGCAACTTGTTTCAAAGATTTTCGTAAAAGCACCGAAATGTTTTCTAATCGGTTTCGTTTCATTTACTTTTTGTCAAGCAGCTATGCTGAAACCATTTGCGTTTGGAAGCTAGGAACTGCTGTGAAACGCTGAACTTCCTCAAACAACCTTTCACAGACGCAATCAATAAAATGTATTTTTCATTTCTGTGCATATTATTTTAAGGTCACTGCAGAGGATTTTTGATTTATTAATACGACAAAACTGACATATTTTACTAATTTACGAGGACGATTATATTAATTAAAGGTATCCACAAATGGTCAAGTGGCGAATAACTTCTTGTAAATTCAACTGTCTATTTCGGTAATTATACACACAATTACAGTTTTGTCTGGGCTGCTGGCTGGAGTTTACAGATTAATTGTTCTCGAACCTCTTTCCACTTTCTCTCTCTCGGAAAAATGAAACAGTATAAAAGGGACGCAAGCCAACTTTTGTGGGTGACACATTCCCACTCGTGGATATTTCAACTTGGAATTATTTCGCTTAGCAAATACGACGGGGATAATGCTTCGCTAAGGGCGACACGGAAACGAGCAACAAATGCGCGGTCGCCTTTATGAGGAAGGCATTTAACCCATTCAGACCCAGCTGTGTTCGTGACGCAAAGGAAGATTATTTTTGTTCGTTACTGAACTTTAGTAAAACGGTAATAGTTTACGTATATTTTTACTGTCTAATTTACTGTTACGTTTGTTACACGTGAGTTGAGCATGACTTCAAAATGACAATGACTCGTCGTTTGCTTATTAGTTAGTATGACAATAATATTCTGTTGAGCGCCTTTTTTTATACGCTTGTACCAAAATAATTCTGTGTACAGAAAATCTTACTTCTCAATAATACTCAGTATCAGCGAACATCACAAAATTGTTCACACCAATGAGAAGGAAACAAGAAAAAGAGCTATTATTTCACGCATAATGCTACCTTTTAAATGTAAACGGTGTATATTCACAAAATATTTTATGAAATTATAATTATTTGATGACAGTTTTATATTGCTGGAAAATGACGATGATGCTCTCTTGGAATAATGGAGAACTACTTGTAAACTATCGTCCTCCTTAAAAAACATATTTTTAACGGGAAGTTTAAAATAATTGTTTTTATTTCTATCGAAAAACTTTCAGCTTGCAACCGTCGGGTAAGCATTTAATTTTTTTGCTTGGCAAAAAAACTAACATATAGAACCCAAGTCCCTTTATTGCCTAAATTTTCCCCGTAGCTGAATTTTCATATTTAATTAAAACACTTTTAAAAAGAAGAAAAACAATTTTTTCGGAGCAGAGTTTATTAAATATTTGTGGCGGTAAAAATATTAATTAACGTATACCATAATAATGTAAAGTTGTTACTTGTAGAAAAATTATATTGTTTTTATTTGCTGGAAATACTTTTTCATTGGCGCGCGAAAAATAATTAATGGGTGCATTGACAATTTTTTTTCCGCAGTTCGTTCTAAAAACCAATCCAATAAATTTCACTCGCAAAAATAGGCAGTTTAGCGGCGTGATGAGAACGTTAAGCTTGTCTACGGATATGAAACATTCCTTAAAAATAATTCGTTAGCAAACTCCACAGAAAACTTTTTCGGCCGTTTTGAATCAGTACGTTTTCAAATACACGCAGGTACCGTTTGGCGAACTATGTATATGACACGCTTGCCTCCATTAAACATTTACAATGATGAAATATATATCTAAAAACACACAGTTTACTTTTCTTGAAGTATTTATTTCATATCTGGCACACATTTTGTACCATGCAATGCAGGGAAAAGGGTAAGACTATCCTTAAAAACGGTTAGTTTGAAGATTTACAGCAGAAATTACGACCAGCTTTTGGAGAGGGCACGTGCTTATAGAGTTACTAAGCATTCCCCAAATAAACTTCCTTTAACCCCTTAACGAAAACGTTAATTTTTTCGTTTCAGGTGTTGCAAAAGAAGAAATGTTTGTTGTGGACAGTGCGTAAGAGTTTCTTATAACAACTGGTACTTTGGAACCTGTTTAAAGGCGAGATCCATGGCACAAGAAGTAACCAATGATATAGTACTTTGTCAGCGGTGGGGCAGCGGTGGCGTAGTGGCCAGGGCGCTCGCCTCCCACCACGGCGATCCGGGTTCGATCCCTGGTGGGTTCACTCCCGGACCTTCGCATGTGGGAATCGTGCTGGACGATGCCGCTTGCCGGCGGGTTTTCTCGGGGTTCTCCCGTTTCCCCGCCCTTGCATTCCAGCGCCGCTCCATTTTAGGGTCTCATTTCTGTCATGCTCGGGGATGACGGTCACCTACGGGTCCCAGCTGGAAAGACCGTCACTCGGAGGGTGTTGCCTTGCCCTGGGTGCACTCCCCACACGCCATT
>NQII01001084.1:855632-871143 GCA_002778355.1 Clitarchus hookeri | reverse complement strand
CTGGAAGGTTCGCCGCACTCCGAGTCTAGCTGAGAGACACGAGGTCGGTAATCCAGAGCATTCTTCAGATGCCTCAAAGACACCCGATGCCCAGGGCCGGGCAGCGGCACGCGCCCTGCTAGGCATAACAGGCACGCTTTGTAAACATCCTTTTCTAAAAAGCCGCCACGTCTCCGGTTGCGACTGATAGCGCATGCGCGTCCGTAAATCATCTTAAGTGCTCTGTCCTTGACTTGCACTCGCTCGCTCGAGCGCGTAACAGTATTTTGCCTTTCATCTCATTAGCCGCCCCGGTAGGTGCACGAGAACTGGGCTAGCCGTTACCTTTCACGACAGCACTCGATCTTGAACTCGTGCGACACGTAACGCAATAAAGCCCCCCGAGTGTTCGCAAATAACTCTCGCGCCGGACCGCCACGGCCACGTGTAACGAGTAAACACACCACGGGCGGTGTTTAATTTAGAGGCCCCTCCGCCTTCGTAGCGGCTTCTTTTGTCCCGTCAACCGAGAAAGGAGGTTCCGGGGTGGAAGCGGGCTGGAGGGTTGAAGAGCTGACAAAGGCAAATCGGCGGGGCCGAGCGCGGCGAAATTAATTTCCCAGCCGCCGGGGACAATTTATTAACTCGGCGGCACTCATTTGGAGCGACGCTGGCGTTAATTAAGACGGGTCACCGGCGTTGAAAGGCCAGGTGTGCGCCGCGAGGGATTAAGAGACCCCCAAGCTGGTTCTCGCGCGGAGTGCGTTAGGTACACAGGAAAGGCGGTCCATTTGACGCGAGAGAGCGCGCACTGTAATTGGCTGCGTGACGCCGTGGAAAATGGCCCTCGCTTCTTATTGGTTGCGCCGTCACGTGGCGCCCTGCTCGCATTCATCCTTCTTCCGGACAGGGGGAAAAAAAAATTGACGCGTTCAACTCTCGGCGAAATTACGTTGTGCAATATCAAGATGTGTATGTGAAATTAGCTGAACAATTTATTATTCGTTGCTTTTTGCTTCCATGTCCTCTGTTCTCTTGCTCGCAGAGAGCTCTTCAGGTATATAGCCAATTCGCAGTTTCTTCACACTTTCTGTATCAAACCTTTGAGAAATCACCCCCTGTATGATGTAATAGGCTGTTTACTAAATATACAACGTATTAAAAGCATTTAATAGAGGCCTACTTCTGCTGTCATAATAATGTTTTTTTTTNCTGTTTACTAAATATACAACGTATTAAAAGCATTTAATAGAGGCCTACTTCTGCTGTCATAATAATGTTTTTTTTTAATTAAATGGAACGTGTGCTTGTATTTTATTTATAGATTTTAATATTTCATTTGTAGTTAATATATATAAACATAATGAAAAAATATGTGTGTTGGTAATGCCTAGTAAGGAATAGTTATAATTTCAAAATTACTGCAGGTTGAGTGCGNTAATGAAAAAATATGTGTGTTGGTAATGCCTAGTAAGGAATAGTTATAATTTCAAAATTACTGCAGGTTGAGTGCGCACGAATGCGGTGCGTTGTCCTTTCGTGTAATTTTCTATACCTAGTTAAGCTTTGATTGCATGAGACGGACGAATAGTCTGAAAATAGAACTTCAGCAGGACTTAAGAAAAGTCTGAAATAACCGTGAATGGACTATACCGGTATAGGCGTTAATGACCTGCTATGTTAAAGGACGTGGACATAATCGCGTCCACCTGGCACAACAGCAAGCCGAGTAAATTGTGTTTCACATTCTATCAAGCTCATTCGCGCATTTTATGGCCGAGCAGTATTCTTCGGTCGTGTAATATTTCTTGGGAGAGAGAATAATCATATATTGCTCCTTGCTAGCCAGACTTCATAATAAAACTGATTATACNTGTAATATTTCTTGGGAGAGAGAATAATCATATATTGCTCCTTGCTAGCCAGACTTCATAATAAAACTGATTATACTGATATATGAGATTTTAAAAGCCAGAGAACATAAATAAATGATTGCTCATATAGGCACCGGGGCACCGTTTTGAAAATGTTATCACTGATTCTACATAATAATAATAATAATAAAACTTTTTATTTTTNAGGCACCGGGGCACCGTTTTGAAAATGTTATCACTGATTCTACATAATAATAATAATAATAAAACTTTTTATTTTTTGTGTGTCGAAGTTAAGGTATTATCTATAACCTTCTATTGCATTTAACCACTTTACATAAAAATAAAACTTAACACTGATTTATAAATTTGAGTAGCCGAGGTAAAGAAAGGTATTTGCTGAGTAATGGAGTAAAACCAAGAGAGACATTTTAGTTTATTGGAGATTGAATAATATTTTTCACTAGTGTTGTAAGACAAACTTACGCCGCCAAACGTCAACTGTAATTATATTTATATTCTGAGTTGAGCGTTTTGAAATTGAGCTGCATGTATTCTTATATCTGAACATTGATTGCTTATGTTTCTNTTTATATTCTGAGTTGAGCGTTTTGAAATTGAGCTGCATGTATTCTTATATCTGAACATTGATTGCTTATGTTTCTTCATAAAACTTTCAAATGCAATAATTAAACGCTCCTCAATAATTGAACTGCTTTATTTGTTGGTAGTTAGCTCAGTAGTGATATATTTTTTAGTATAATTGTAATGTTGGTTATTACTGATCTCATGTTAATGTGGTCATTCTACTAGCNAGTAGTGATATATTTTTTAGTATAATTGTAATGTTGGTTATTACTGATCTCATGTTAATGTGGTCATTCTACTAGCAGTATACAAGTTACCTGTATGACAACTTGGTTCATCAACAACTACCCCCGAGTAGTCACACATATCCCAATACAATACACAACCCGTATATTCATTTCAGTGGCGATCCACGTGATGCACTTCAATGGCGNAGTAGTGATATATTTTTTAGTATAATTGTAATGTTGGTTATTACTGATCTCATGTTAATGTGGTCATTCTACTAGCTGTATACAAGTTACCTGTATGACAACTTGGTTCGTCAACAACTACCCCCGAGTAANTATGACAACTTGGTTCATCAACAACTACCCCCGAGTAATCACACATATCCCAATACAATACACAACCCGTATATTCATTTCAGTGGCGATCCACGTGATGCACTTCAATGGCGCCGTGCGAGTGGCATTAGTGATTCATTTCAACACTAATGTTGAATATTAGCTACACCAGTTCTTGTATATTAAGATATCATTATCGTCCTCGGCTGACTTCACACGGCAGAGCAACTGATTCTTGTTCGTGGTGGGGCGACTTCACATCTACGCTTAAAAGAGATTTTGTTTTATTGCAATTTACCAATATAATTAATGACCAGATGTTACCCCCTGTTTGAAACTCTCGTTACTAACGACTTCAAAAGTAGATTTAAAAATAAAAATATCACAATAAAATACAAAAATAAAATAAAAATATTTTAACAGTTTGCTTTTTTTCTCCGGCTGCCATATCTAAACCTGTTTGCGGGTAACTTGTGCTTCTGATCGACGTCGCAGAATGGCTTTCCTCCCATTCCGATGACACATAACAAGGGAGTTCGTCTCCGAACTGCAATAATAAAATACGTTAATGCGATTTCATTAAGAAATTGAACCTATATGTTATTGATGGCAAAATGAGCACTTTTGAAAGCACTGCTTAAGATCTACTTGCACGCACGTTGTGTATTCTTCCGCCGTATGTAAAATTAACATTACAACGAGCCTCATCACTTTATTTATGCGTCGGTCAAGTGAAACTGTGAAATTATTAGAAAAGTAAATATTTTNATTACAACGAGCCTCATCACTTTATTTATGCGTCGGTCAAGTGAAACTGTGAAATTATTAGAAAAGTAAATATTTTACTAATCTGCAAATTTTTCCACTTCGGTGTATTAAAAAAAACAGAAAGTGAAAGAAATAATTTAAGTTATCACAAATGGTTACTTAACACTTTGTGTTCGAAGTTATGATAAAGAACTACTTTCCATCCGTCGTTACCAACATGTAGGTGGTCCGGGGTTCGATGACAGGCGGATTGNAGTTATGATAAAGAACTACTTTCCATCCGTCGTTACCAACATGTAGGTGGTCCGGGGTTCGATGACAGGCGGATTGACTAAGCTTCCTACACGACCAGCCTTCGCCAGGTCGACCAGTGTCCATTTCGTCAGCCATGTTAGATGTTGATGACCTTAACCTTGACCAGCAACGATGACTTTGAAGCCAAGAAATTATAATAAATGCAAAAAAAATATAAAAACTTTTAAAAAATGTGTATAAAAATTATTAAAATNTTGAAGCCAAGAAATTATAATAAATGCAAAAAAAATATAAAAACTTTTAAAAAATGTGTATAAAAATTATTAAAATATTTATTATTAAAAACTATTTAAAAAAACAGTTATTAAAATTAATTTTTAAAATCTTACGTTTCCGGAGGTACCTCCACCACTACCCTCACCAATTTTTTATTTCTTACTTNTTGAAACTCTCGTTACTAACGACTTCAAAAGTAGATTTAAAAATAAAAATATCACAATAAAATACAAAAATAAAATTAAAATATTTTAACAGTTTGCTTTTTTTCTCCGGCTGCCATATCTAAACCTGTTTGCGGGTAACTTGTGCTTCTGATCGACGTCGCAGAATGGCTTTCCTCCCATTCCGATGACACATAACAAGGGAGTTCGTCTCCGAACTGCAATAATAAAATACGTTAATGCGATTTCATTAAGAAATTGAACCTATATGTTATTGATGGCAAAATGAGCACTTTTGAAAGCACTGCTTAAGATCTACTTGCACGCACGTTGTGTATTCTTCCGCCGTATGTAAAATTAACATTACAACGAGCCTCATCACTTTATTTATGCGTCGGTCAAGTGAAACTGTGAAATTATTAGAAAAGTAAATATTTTTACTAATCTGCAAATTTTTCCACTTCGGTGTATTAAAAAAAACAGAAAGTGAAAGAAATAATTTAAGTTATCACAAATGGTTACTTAACACTTTGTGTTCGACGTTATGATAAAGAACTACTTTCCATCCGTCGTTACCAACATGTAGGTGGTCCGGGGTTCGATGACAGGCGGATTGACTAAGCTTCCTACACGACCAGCCTTCGCCAGGTCGACCAGTGTCCATTTCGTCAGCCATGTTAGATGTTGATGACCTTAACCTTGACCAGCAACGATGACCTTGAAGCCAAGAAATTATAATAAATGCAAAAAAAATATAAAAACTTTTAAAAAATGTGTATAAAAATTATTAAAATGTTTATTATTAAAAACTATTTAAAAAAACAGTTATAAAAATTAATTTTTAAAATCTTACGTTTCCGGAGGTACCTCCACCACTACCCTCACCAATTTTTTATTTCTTACTTAATCGGCCAATTACTTGCCTTCGTTAATTAGTTGGCATGTTTCCACCCCCTTTCAGCCTCCTTCATCACCACACTATATCTACTGTCCATTTATTTTTAGTATCGCCCACTAGAGCGCACTGGTAAGTTCAAATATTACATTACATCAGGTCACGCGGCATCCACGAGAAACGTAATCTGTAGCAGCCACTGACGGAAAAAAAAACATTTCTTTTAGGAGACGAGGCCTCTCATATGTAAGACGCGACGTTTTAGCGGCAGCAGCGATGGCGACGGCAGGTATGGGTCGGTACGACGTGCAGTATTCACGAGTTGGCAGCTGCGAGTTGTACTTTGATCTTCCTGCTTAACACGCAGGCAGCAGACGGCTCGCTCACAGCTATCTACAGCGCGCCATCCGTCCAGCGGTGGCTTCATGCTAGCCGACAAGGCTTGGAATATTTCACACTTAAAACATAAATTCTAGCGTAAATATTTATTACTTTAATCACGCATATATACAGACACATCAAATGCAAAACAACATATAATACAAAAATTGTTTTAATGTTGATCCCCTTACGCCAAAGTCAATTTTGTAACAATCTACTGGAAAAAGAAAACCTCACACGCAAGTTGCCACGGGGGAAAAAAATGAGCTTTAATTCGTAAACAATGCACCATATGGTTAGCCCGGGAAGGACCCTACCAGACGAGTTGAAAAAACTTGTGACCGACTCGCTAGCAGCTAACTTATCATCGCTGCCCTGCCCGGGTATGGATTTTTTAAAATGTGAAAATATATTTTGTCTTCGTGTTATTTCACATAAAGGGTTATCTATTTTACGTTAAAATGTGACAGGCAGGCTTGGCGTAACCGGAGTCGATTTTATGCTGCTGCTGCGTGAAAATGAATCAGTAAAAGAGAGATACTTATGGGCGGTGGGACCGTAATTATGTTCTGAGATAATCTTGTCTAAAAGGACTGTGATATTTCGGAAGTCAGGCAATGTGTATGTGCACCTACCAGTATGTAAGCTATTTTCTTCTGCTTGTTTTATATCACACATTAGATGAGCAGGAGCATGCGGTGTGGATTTCTGTGTGAATTGGTGTGCGGATTGATTGTGGTGCGTGTGGTGCTGATTGTGGTGCGTGTGGTGCTGATTGTGGTGCGTGTGGTGCTGATTGTGGTGTGTGTGGTTCGCAAGTTAAAATAAATTCCCCGTATTAAAAAATTAAATTATATAGTCCTACTTCCAAAGCTGAAAGGTGGATAATTTATTTAATAATCTTGCTTAAAAAATATATGTATCCAAGGCCCTTGGTACATTTAATCGCTTCCTGGGTAAACTGTATTTGCACTTTGCAATAAAAGCGTCTTGCACCACGGATGGGCCCCCACCACGCTTCGCCATTTGCCGTTGAAAAAACTTTGTACTTTGTTTTAAACCAGGTAGCACACACAATCAGTATCGAAGGAAGTAATCGATCATGACCTAAGTTAAGGAACCATCCAAGCGTATCCCTGGGGTGATTTCGAGAAACCACGGGGGGAAAAAGAACTCAATTCAGGATATCTGGGCTGAGAACAGAACCTGGGTTCCCCTGAATGCACGTCTGGTGTTTTATCACGGCAGCGCCTCGTTATGTTTCATAGCAGCAGGGGCGTCCCCCCGTCGTCGCTGGGTCGTATATACATATGTATGCATTTCGCCTCGCAAACATTTATGTGGATGTCATTCCTGGTGACACTGCCATCGAATTCTGATACTGGGGCATTGGATACCTGAGCGGGCAAACGGGAAAATGCGACATGAAGTGCTGGAAATTATCAAACTTTCCTCTATTGCATGAATAGAGCTAGCAGTTGGTAAGCCGTGTCGGGTCTGGGATATGTGCCGGGCGTCTTTCACAGCAACCAATAACAGCAAATAATCCTGTAAACTTAACAAAAAAATAAGTGACCTGTTTTTTTAGATGCGCAAATTCCCTCAATATGGACTGCGTGAAAAAGTATTCGCCCGGTTTATTTTTTAAAAACAGATTTTTCTCTTGAGGGGTTTTCATACGGCTGATGATTTGTGCTGGCGTTGTATCAAGGCCCATTTTTGGCGACGGCCTGTACGTTAAGCGTTGCTGGTAATATGGCGAGGACAATGAGTTTATGAACTGCTGAAACATATCTTTTTCCTCTCATCTATCGAATTTAACACTGATGACTTTTTTTCTTGCGAATAATAATGTATCTGGCAATGGACTCGTGATGTCAAAGCACGCGTGGTGGATAGAGAAACCAGATATTTTTCAAACTGATTGGTGTATTGAGGCGCGTAAAACTGGGTGGCTGAAGTAGGATAGGAATGGTGTAATTTTCTCTTAGCATGTTTGTTGCTCATGGATACTGTAAAATGCNCTGGGTGGCTGAAGTAGGATAGGAATGGTGTAATTTTCTCTTAGCATGTTTGTTGCTCATGGATACTGTAAAATGCCTGATTCGGGTTGTGAAAATTAACGGTAAACAGTCCTGTTTAAGTTTACTCACATGCACACTGACGGATCGGAATGGACTCGAGCTTGCAATGTGTTGAAAATNCTGGGTGGCTGAAGTAGGATAGGAATGGTGTAATTTTCTCTTAGCATGTTTGTTGCTCATGGATACTGTAAAATGCATGATTCGGGTTGTGAAAATTGACGGTGAACAGTCCTGTTTAAGTTTACTCACATGCACACTGACGGATCGGAATGGACTCGAGCTTGCAATGTGTTGAAAATTGCACCTAGCAAAAACTGTAAATATTACTAGCGGTAAGGTGAATAATTCGATTAAATATAATGTCATAAAGAAGGCATCAACTAATAAAAGCAGGATATGTGCAGATTTGTGGGAATTAATATTTGTTAAAATCGTAAAATTGACAGGGGGTTAATAAAAATACGTGAAAAAATATAACACATCCCTCGTAATGTCGTAAGCTGACGATGAAACTCAGAAAATACTTCTGTTCTGACTGGGGAGTGTTTTCTTAGGTCGTGTAGCGGGCAAGCTTTTTAAGTCATTTGTCGTGTGAAATTGTTGATAAATAGATAGGATTATAGAATTGAAAAGGTGTTTTTCCGCCGCCTGTGAAAAGGAATTCTGTAATCTCTCGCGATTTCTGGTGCTCAACTTTTTTAATTAGCATCACACATTTTCTCCTTTTTTTCGTATGATTTAGTCTCGCCTACGTACCAGGTCCTAAGAAGAATAATTCTTCGTTCAGTGGTGTACTGTAAAAATGCTAATTTCCTTCATAACTGGAAAGAGAGGGGGGTGGGGGAGAACAATAGGTGCTAGGTGTTAAAGCGTTACCTTTTTTACATAGACCATTCAATTGTTTTTCAATAGTAATTTTATTTCAAAAAAGTTTTCCCGGCTTTGCTTCATGAAAAAAAAAATTATAATCTGTTTTAGTTTGGTGATATGTCCAGCCTGCCATTCTAGACTTGGATATATATATGTATATATATATATACATATATATAATTTTATCGTTCGTGTTCACCTATTTGACTAACCTAAAATAGTAGCGTGACATTTCATTGTCAGACCTGCAATTGGGATATCCCGGGCTCTGTATGTGTGTTTGCAGTATGAGCGAGTAAGGAATGAAATTTTTTTATCTTATTTCTTATTTTTACATAATCACAAAGTATCGTTGGTTTCACTGGTGTTAAAACAAAATTTAACGTTACATTTTTATACGAAAAAAAAAAAAGAGGAGTGTTTCGAGCCAGCATTTATTTGCAAAATTATTGGTACATATAATTAATTTTCTAGCATTCCTATACGTCTCGACGAGTTTGAATAGTGGCGAATGATTAGTGATGCCGTCTTGCTCGGTTACTAAATCAGAAGGTAAAACGCACTGATTTCGGGCGTCGTTAACTTCCGCCTTGCGCACACTGTACAAAATCGTCTTCTAAGCACATCCACAGGACAATAGGGAATTATGACAGTCCAACATGGCCGACATTTCCTCGTACTGAATATGCCCTGCATTCCTCCTCAGTCCATGTGTCTGGAAAGATTGCTGACGGTACGCATGTCGAGTGGTGCGTTCGAGGTGCTTCCATGGAGACGGCAGAAAAAAAAAGTGAAAGCTTTGGTTTTCTCGTCATCGTCGCTGTACGAGAGCAAAATCCGCTCGATCGTGTACTAGTTTTGCAAACTTAATACCTGAACATTGCAATACATTTCATACGATTTTTGTTGTAAAAAAATTAAGTTCGCACAAAGTTTTTTTTNTTTTTTTTTTTTTTTTTTTTTATTGTGACAAAGTCATCTAAAACTTTATCGACATCTATACACATCGGGCACCTGTGTTCCTGGTTGGCTTCCTCGTCCGTCGCCGGGTCGTGCTTGCGAGTAAATGTCTTTGACTGGGTCAGTTTACACAGGGTCTGACGGACTGGTATGTTTGTGTGGTTCGTAAATATGGATAACAATGACAAACACCTAAAGCCTGCATACATGCCCGCATGTGATGGCTCAGTGCCTGCATGTGATTGACTATCTGCAATCACGTGGCAACTCGGCGATTGGCTTGCCAATGCCCGAATAATATCTTAATGGCGTAATATGATTGGTTCAATGTCAATATGACATCATATGGCTTGAATACCCGTATATTATAAGCATTGGAGGGGGGGTCGGCTGAGAGGCTTAGTTTGACAACGGCCAACATGAAAGGAGAATCGTCTCGGCTAGCTTCTACGCCAGATAATCCATGGCCAGTTACGTTAAAGTGGAGTGGATACTGCCTGCCAATGGTTTCTCGCCATCGATTTCTTCTTCGAGTGAGATGTCTCCTGTTTTACCAGCGCCATCGACTTCTTCGGCTGTGATGTCTTCATCACTATCGGTATCTACTTCCACCAGTGCAGTACCATCGTTTCAGATTGGTATGGTACCATCGACTTCTTCATCTGTGACGCCTACGAAATCTTAAATTGAGCCACCGAACTTCTCGGCAGAGGTACCTAGAACATCATTGTTGGCGTTACATGCTTCTTTAGCTCCAGCACCTACATCTCCAACAGGCCCGTCCGAGTCTTTGCCTGAACCACTACGTCGTCATCAGTTTCACTCGTATGATGAGGCATTTGCTTTCGGCCGCAATGAACGGCGACATGAGTGTATTAATTGTACCAAAAATCTCTGTCGTATGTCATATTTGTGTGACAGGTGGGTTAAGCTTTTCAGCTGTGGAGGCAATTTACTTAGACATGCAAAGACCTGTAAAGGCGAAGTGCATTTCTCGTCAGTACCTCGGTACTAGGTTTGCTGCAAGCAGGTATCATGCGATTTTGGTACATGTCCTCAAAAGTGAAGTTACCTACATAACACTACCTGCACAGTGTGTCGGTGTAATGCCACAATATTTTCGCACAAGGACAACACGAGTGGGAATAGCGAGATGCTAAAAAGACTGTAACTTAAAACAAAGTTGCATATACTGAAATGCATATATATCGAAGAATATTTTAGTTTTTGAGGGCATTAGCGACTGTATTAAATTAATTGATTTAAAAAATACCCGTGAATAAAATTGTGTTTTATTTCAGGTTTACCTAATTTTCCAGAATAAAATTGAAATTTAAAGGCATAGAAATGAAATATATTTAATTCAAAAGTATTGTGTTAAATACCATTGCAGTATATGTACGATTATAGAATTAAATGAAAAATACTTTTTTTTTAATTTAACAACTTTATAAGTTTTTAAAAAATTGATTTAATAAATTATACAGGTAGTTAAGGTCCCGAATCATGCATGTAGGTTTACTGCTAATGGGAAAAATATTTTTTTTAATAGGATGAAAATTACACATTTACCTTTGCCTAAGAATAAAAGATTATAATAGTCGACAACTCGCCTGGCGGCTGAATCGACATAGTGGGTGGGTGCTGACAGCTCGCCTGATGGCAAAATCCAGAAATTAGCACTGCCTGGTCAGTAAATCGATAATTAATACACTAGAGTCACCTAGATGTTGAAAATGAAAACAAATGACACATGAAAAAAGAAAACTAGATTTGCTGCAAATGATGGAATGATTATGGGTGAGGGGTTGGAGGCCCCAATTAGTGAATGTGAGTAATTGACCGATTAAATAACTAATAAGAAAATTGGCGAGGGTGGTAGTAAAGGAACCACCAAAAATGTAAAAAACAATTTCTCATTAATTTGTAATTACAAATTTTCTAATAATTTTTAACAATACATTTTAAAATAATTTCTAATAACTTTTTTAAAGTATTCATATATATTTATTTATTTATTTTTTACCATTTTTTGATTACAAGGTCATCTAAGGTCAAGGTTTAACGTCAAAGTCAACGTCATCAACATATATCATGGCTGACGAGATGGACACTAGTCGACCTGGCGAGGGCTGGTCGTGTCGTGAGCTTAGTCGATCTACCTGTCATCGAACCCCGGACCTCTTACATGTACATCTTTAGAAAATTGTTGGTTATTTTTTATTTAAAAAATGTAATTTTATAATTTGTTTGCAATTTTTTGTGATTTTTTTGGGTTGAAGATCATCCAAGGTCAAGGGTACATGGTTAAGGTTAAATGTCACCTTGATCCAAAATGGTGGTCGGGTGACATCACAACATGGCGGTCAGCCGGCTCCTGGCTCCTATCCCAGATCCCGTTGCGCCCGAATGCCCATAATCATTCTACTCGTATTATGAACTTCGCGTTTATTATAAACATTGAGCTACATAAAAATTTTTGTATGGATTCTTAAATGATTTGTCGTAAGTATAAAATATTTCAACCGTGAAGTTTCATGAGAATTTTTGGCAACTGTAGTTTCGAGTGAATTGTTTGTAGTACGTACAGAAATTGTTATGCTGTGCACGGCGTTGAGTTTACGGTGAGTGGTGGCAGAAGGGTCCTAAGTGGCCCTAGTCGGATATATATTCCGTAGACGATGAATCTTTGCACGCCTCGTAAATCGCGCTAACGAACTTGACGTTCGTGTTTCGCATGCCTGTTTCTGTTCCTGCGGATGCGAGAACATTAATGGGCAGCGATGGCGAAAACGATACGGGAAATTCCTCGTTCCTCGAGCCCCCTTGTTAGCGAACGCCCTCCCCCACACCCCCTTCCGATATATCTTTGGCCGTAATTTATGAACAGCCGCTTTGACGTTAACTGTGTTGGGTAAGGGCTGAGCAAAATACCGGCGCGGAAAATGCTTATAGCCTGTTCGTCCTTAATTGAGAGGTTAGAAAATTCTCCGCAGGATCTATTTCCTTTCCGAGCCATTCGTGCACTTCCGCCAGGTGTAAAATGACCACTGTCATAAAACAAAAAATTAGTATCCGGTAGTTTGGAACTTAAATAAATGACCGATATGTAATTTCTTAGTCTCTTGTACAAAAATAAATATATTTCAAGATGGAAAGAACAAATTTTAGAGTCCATANTGGGTAAGGGCTGAGCAAAATACCGGCGCGGAAAATGCTTATAGCCTGTTCGTCCTTAATTGAGAGGTTAGAAAATCCTCCGCAGGATCTATTTCCTTTCCGAGCCATTCGTGCACTTCCGCCAGGTGTAAAATGACCATTGTCATAAAACAAAAAATTAGTATCCGGTAGTTTGGAACTTAAATAAATGACTGATATGTAATTTCTTAGTCTCTTGTACAAAAATAAATATATTTCAAGATGGAAAGAACAAATTTTAGAGTCCATANTGATATGTAATTTCTTAGTCTCTTGTACAAAAATAAATATATTTCAAGATGGAAAGAACAAATTTTAGAGTCCATAAATTTAAACACGCCACTTTTAATACGACGTATAACCATAAAGTTTGAGATAATTTTATTTGGTAAACAACGATAAAATCTAAATAACGACGAAAGTTAACACACAGTCTAACGCCAAAATTTAAATTAAAACGCGAAATAAAACCAAATTTAGTCAGTATACACATTTTATCTGTAAAACCATGACTAAAAATTTCTACTCAAATTTATCAACCAAGTGGTAAGGAGAATAATGTAAATTTTAACTCAATTATTTCCCTGACATATTATAAGATAGTGGGAAAAAACGTTGTTAACGTTCAGGTTGAGCGAATAAGGGCGATGAAATTAAGATACTACCCAGTTATGATTAAAATAATAATTAAACCTGATAAGCAAATTGTAATGTTATATATAAAAATAGTTCCGTTTTCTTGATGAAATATTTTTCTTCAATAAAATCATGTTCAAGTAATTCTGGAAAGACAGCGATAAAATTAAAATCCGCAACGTAGAGAAACTTTAAACATATGTACTATATGAATCTTAAACGCTAAAATGTAATTTTTTTATGTATGTATGAATGATTTGTTTTACTTTTAATTCTAATAGAACGCCTACGCAATTTTATGCAGTTCCATAAACATAATTTAAATGTGAGTATGCGTGTAAGATTCAGTATTGTTAACAGCATATCATTTATAAAAAAAGTCAATTTTAGGTTGCTTCCAACTTTTCTGATGGCCAGCTAGCAAGCCTTACCGAAAGGTAACGTCTTAATTCATTTTAATGTATCCTTAGCAAAATTTATCTTACTTATCAAAAATATGCAAAAAGTACCATATTTTGAACAAATTTTTTTAATGGTGAAATTATTTCATAGCATAATTTTAAAGACTTCTTTAAGTAACTCGTGGTGAGTTATTTCAACGTGAATTATCTCATTTCGGTATATTATTTAGGTTTTATTATTTCTACGTCCCCAGAAACACAAAAATTGTGAATTTGACAAGTTATTATGCAAAACAAATATGTGGTTTAATACTTTTTTTTATTCAACGAAATAGTACTTGTAAGAATCTGCAAGGTGGACAGTACTTCGTAAAAATATAAAATAATTATTTTTTTGTGAATAGCGCCCTTAAATAGTTAGTGCCGTCATATAACGCAAAGCCGTTGACTCTAGCGCGCCCTTTTTTTTATTATGAAGAACTGCGAAAACGTCTTTATATATTCAAGCCAGTATCGTAATAGCAACCGTGCACCCACAGTACCCGGTCAGCATCATGGTTTGTTAAACTAGCTTTCCCTTATTGTCCGTCACCTTTTCCTCCTAAACCTCGTTCTTCGGTTCCCTCTCGTGTAATTTATGTGAGACCATTTACCATTTCCCGTTTCATTTTCCTTGAAATTACTCCATAATTTATATGCTTCCAGGCTGTAACTCTGACGCGTAACGCCGCATGGGACATGTCAGAACAGATGGCCACTTGACCTGAAGTACAGAATATTTTTACCCATTTATACGCACGCGTTCGTGAGGGGGGGGGGGTGAGAATTTAATGGTAATATAGTTTGCGGCCAGCACAAATTTATATTTACTCATTCTGCTAATTACCAGTGATTATTTCACTTGTAGTGATAAGTATCATGTTCGCAAGCTTATATAATAATGCATCAAGTGGACGAGTGTGCGACACGTGAGTGGAATTTACGTTTATTATTTTTCGTCTGCGCAACTCTATCACAATTACAGCAAGATACTACATGTTATTTATATGCGTAGTTAATTGTGCTGAAAGGTAAAGAGTAAATCTGTATATGTTTAAAAGAAGTGTCCCGACCCACTCACTCACTCACTAACTCATAAACGTAAAGCCCAAACCGCCGGACCGAAGATATGAAAATTTAGGGATGTCTTCCCCATTAGATTGCAGGCAACCACTAAGAAAAATATTTTTCGAATCGAGGGATCTTCAATAACTCATTAACCCGGTGAGATATACCTGTGTTCTTGGCTTTAATATTAAAATGCTACCTAAATATAAATGCCTAAAAAAAAGTAGTTTCGGGATTTTTTTAAAGCAACCCCTAAGAAGATTAAAATGAGAAAACATGTTAGATGACTCCTCAATAGCTTGCTAACCCGATAAGATATCGTTGTGCTCTTCAAAACCTATACTAATTTCAGAAATGTTTTGAGATTCAACCCCTAAGAGGGTGAAAAGGGATAAAAATGTATATTCGAGGACTCCTGAACAGCTCATAAAGTCGATGAGATTTCGTTGTGCCCTTTGCATCAAAAGGTTGGTTATATAAGTAGCTAAAAACCTACTGTATTTCAGGTA
>NQII01001084.1:792526-855425 GCA_002778355.1 Clitarchus hookeri | reverse complement strand
ATTTATTTCTTAATTATATGAAAATTAGTGGAGCACGCGGAAAGATAGTAGTTAATATTTGCATGACACTTAGACGTGCAGAAATTACTTGTGACAATTCGCCATTAATAAAATTAATTACATATTTTATGCAATAGTTATTCAATATCCATATGTCAAAATCGCATGTTCGCTACTGTGTGCTACGAAATATTCCAGGGGCCGCGGTCGTGTAGTGGTAAGACCACTCGCTTCCCACCTCTAGGCGAAACGGGTTCGATTCCCGGTTGGAATCGCACCCGGACTTTCGCACGTGGGAATCGCGCCGGACTATGCCACTAACCGGCGGCATTGTGAGACATTTTGCTGAGTTAATTTTCCTTGTTAATTTAATTCACGAGTTGGATATTTGAATTTGAGGAAGAACCACGTAAAGAGAATTAATTCTCCCAAAGGTAAACTTTGTGAAGAGATAGGTCTTGTGGGCTGTATTATGAGAAAACGTTTGTGGAAAGTTGAGTATAATCCATTCACGGTTACTTCGCACATTCCTTAAGCCCTACTAAAGTTCTACTTCCACGATATTCTTCCGCCTCATGCAAACAAAGCTTAACCGAACCTGTAAAATTACACCAAAGGGACAGCGCACCGCATTCGCGCGCACTCGGTGTAATAATATTTTGCATAAGAAGAATTTCTTACGCACCTATTTCCTCACAGTTTTTATTCATATTAATTATATATCAGATGTAATAATTTGTAGATAAAATATAAGTAAAAGTTCAATTTAAAAAAAAAAAAAAAAAGATGCTTACATGTTAACACAAGTGATACATGACGTATTTAAGAAACACCCAATACGTCATACACGGGGTGATTTTTCAAATGTTTGATTAAAAATGTGTGAGGAAACCCCGAGTGGACTATAGTCTGTGTTATTGTATAAAAGCCTGTACTGTAGAATAGTAGATGTCGGCCACTCGCAGCAGGTCAGTCGCCACGGTGTTTGTACGAGGTAATAGCGCAGGCCCGGCGCATGCGCACGATGACGATGGCGCAACACAGAACGAGGCACGAAGCAATCAGCAAGAGAATGAACAACAGTGTTGACACACACCGGAGAAAAAAATCGCGTAGCAAATAGCAACACGGCAACCAACACCACCGGCACAACAGTACAGGCAAACACGCCGAAATAACAATGAACGGGAAATGTAATGAAACATTTCCACAAAAAAAAAATTACTTAATAGAAATGAATATCAAACCGAATAAAACAATGGGCGGTATGAATATAATGTTAAACAAAATTAAACTGAGCTCGTGAAAAATGAACACAAATAATTTGGCTGTTAACATTTCACGCAGTACGTCAGGTGCAATAAATTTAAATGTAGTAATAATAAAACCAATTAAAATTTTTGCACTGCTCACAATAACTAGTTCGATCATCATGAATCGTTTTTCTCAGGTGGATACACGTTTAATTCACGTAATTTCAGAAACACTGAAATAAGGAACCTAAATACATTTAAGGTGCAATTGTTGGGCGTATTTGAATTAAATTACTGAATACGATCTATTACAAAGAGATGATACTACTATTAACTTTCTGCAAAGGAATTCGAGACGGATTATCATTTTTAAATACTATTTAAGCTGCATTAACAAGTGTGGTACGTAATATTTACATCAAGAGAAGAACGATTTCTAAGTTTTGGAAGAATGGTGACGGTATTTACGTCTGACTGAAAATTCATATATTTATGATTTAACATTTTTGGGAGTGGCTTCCTCGCATCGCCCGACCAACAGTAAAACAGCACTTTAAGTCAATAACTTAGTAAAAACCTTGTGTGCAAACGGCCAAATTGTCATAAAAGTACGATATAAGTTGTATAAGTTACGTCTATTCGTTGTTACTGCGGAAATTTCTGAAGCCATACTTAAGTTACATTTCTACCTAACCACTGTGCATCCTTCCGTCCTATGTAAACCAATCGAACAAAGCGTAAAAACGTCTGGAATAAAATACCGAGGACTGGCGATCAAAGATAAACATTTTTCGTCGGTAATAATGAAAGTTGTTTCCAACATTGCATTCCTGAAAATCAAATTGTGACAACAACAAAGGTTTCTNTTTCGTCGGTAATAATGAAAGTTGTTTCCAACATTGCATTCCTGAAAATCAAATTGTGACAACAACAAAGGTTTCTGAAACACATAACGTAAAAAGACAATTTAATAATATATTACGTATTAACTATTTCTCGGTAACCATTAATTAGGAACNGAAACACATAACGTAAAAAGACAATTTAATAATATATTACGTATTAACTATTTCTCGGTAACCATTAATTAGGAACATAGGCGAAACAGAAGTGAAATTTTTATTCAACCGAAAAACAGGGTTCTTAAATGTTTGTTTACGCTTAATTAGGAAGCAAACAAACTGGTTATATATAGGCTGATTTTTCAAAGGTTTTGTTCAGGAAGTGCAAAATTTAAATTAATATATATAAGAAAAATGTGTGTGTGCGTGTGTATATATACATATATATATATATATATATATATATATATATATATAAACACACACATTTTAATACAAAATTTATCTGTAGACTACTTGTCTTAAGGTTAAATAAAGTAATAATTTTTTATTCCTTTTTCTGGTAAATTTTCTAATTTTAGAAGCTTTGAAATGTTCTTAGTTTAAAAAAAAAACATTTTGTCAAGCAGAGCAGTCAGAAGAACGGTTATTTGCTTCTTTGTACAAATAAAAAATGCGGAGCTATTTTAATACATTTTCCAACATTTATAAAAATTAGTATTTGAGAAAATTTACAAAAAAATACAGATATTTTAAGTGCGTTTACAAAGACGAGTAATATTTTCTTACATAATTCAAATAAATGGTCTGGTTGCCCTGACGCACAGTGTGTTTGCTACCTGCAGCGTCTAAATGATAAGTACTCTTCAATTTAAAAAAAAACTAATTAATTAATCAATTAATCTATCCTTAAAGAAAGCACATTTGAACTAAATAAATTTAGCAGTTACAGAGTACATACTTTNAATTAATCAATTAATCTATCCTTAAAGAAAGCACATTTGAACTAAATAAATTTAGCAGTTACAGAGTACATACTTTAATCTCAAATATACAAATTTCAATCGTCCATATCTTACTATATTGGCTGTTACTTTATTACTTATTAATAAGTTCTGCTAATTACCGCACTGGTGTATTGCTGATTGCAGTGGTGGACTGGAATTAACTCTTACTTCTACTTTGAAATCTGGTTTTGAGCATCCGGGTTCCGAACGACTAAATAGCACTTCTCATTTAGTGATGTTTGCAGCTAATTTCGGAGCACTGGGAGAATTTTTTTCTCTCTCTACGAAGTAATGACGCTTGTTTCGGCGCGATGGCTGGGCTTGGTACACAGTAGAGTTTTCAGCTATTATAATCCCACCAGCCAATTTTCACAGCACACGTGCTAAGGAATGAAGAAACTATATAATGGCTGTCCGCGGACAATTTTTAATTCCAATATTAGAAAAAAATATGATGTAATGTTTTTTAAAAAAAATCTCTAGTGGTTCAGCGTTATAATGTCTTATTAAAGGCGGTATGTTTAAGTGTGTGATGACGGAATAGGTGTAATAATAAGTATATCTTCAATTCTGCCGCGTTAATCACAAATGGGTTCTAGATATTACGTTCATGCAGGCGGATAAAAGGAAAATTGACAAAGCGTTGCTTTCAAAAGAGCTCTATTAACTTCCCCCTCCCCTCATCATTCGTTGTATAATCATGTTGTCTTTGTATAGCAAGAGGTTAACGTAGGTTATATCGTATTCACTATTGGGTTGCCATGACGTTCATTATAATTCGTGTCCCCCATTATGAAATTTACATACGTGGTTTTATAGCTATGTTATATATAGTTTTTGATTATCGTCGATTTAGTTATCAGAGATCTGACAGACGACGCAAAGGTTCAGATTTTGGTTCCCTGCCAAGTCGGATAATTTCCCACTCTAGTTGAGCACTACGCATATAGTTGTTTACTTACCTTCGTATTACGCAATGTAACGTCATCCTGTCGTGGCTTCCGCCACTCTAACCTTGCCTGGGTCACAGAAACTCTTAGTAATGAGTGGTTCATCACCAGCATCATCGTCATCAACATTATCATCAGCTTAACCGTTTCTGCCATCGCCGTCATCACCATACTTACAGTCATCAACATTACCATCATCAACATTATCGTCGTTATTGCCACAAGTACCGTTACCATTCGTCATGATTACCATAGTCACATCATGACTCACCACCACCGTCATTACAACAACCATTACAGTCACCATCGTTGCCACCATAACCACCATAACCATCACCCTCACCATAATCACCGTCACCACTATCATCACCATTTTCGTCACCATCATCACCGATGTTGAGATTCCTGGTAGAAAGAAACAGCATTGCTGTCGCAGTCGATCGAGAGTGTTCTATATATTATAGAAGCGTGTATTTCCCGTTTCTATTGTATATTCGCGGTTTCTTCACACTTTTTAAATCAAACCTTTTAAAAATCACCCTATGTTTGACGTGCTTTTTCATTTCCTAAATATGTAATAGAAGCAATTCATACTCCTGTCAAAACCACAGTATTTTATTTTCGGTAAAATTTAACTTTTACCTATATTTTATCTTTATAATATTTCATCTATAATTAATATTAATAACAAACCGGGAGAAAATAGGTGTGTTCGTAATGGCCTAGTAAGAAATGTTTCTTATTCGCAATATTATTAAACTGAGCGCGCAGGAATGCGGTGCGTTGCCCAATTGGTGTAATTTTCAAGAGTCTGTTAAACTTTGTTTGCATGAGGCGGAGGAATATCCTGGAAATAGAACATTAGCAGGGGTTTCAGAGAAGTTGTAAGTTATCGCGAACAGACTATAAAAAGTGGAAATTAATTCACTACGCAATGCAAGAGTTGGCGAAGAGGCCCTGCCACCGACATATTACGAAACATTCTGAGAGCCGAGACTGCACACAATGAGTTCGGAGTCCACTGTATTAACACGATACAGTCGTCATTTCCTCCACTCACGATCATTCGATATACAACTTAAACAATGACGTACCATATTTGTATTTTAGTTTACGATATCAATTACTGTCATTATTGTTTTTTTTTTTTTTGCGCAATGCATTAAGTGTTTTATTCAAATTATATCAGCTGTATTAAATTATTATTTTGATTTTCTTGTCTGTTCGAATCACACTATTCTACCCACTCTAAAAATATATATCGTATTTCCTTTATTACGGGAAATGATTTAAATTTCTGTTTTTATTATTTAATTAAATATTCAGTTAACGATTTGTATAAACTTTTTTAGATCTCTTAGAAGATTGGCTCTACGTAAAATAAATAGCTCTAGCTAGCCGAGTTACTGTTTAAAATTACAACTTTATATATGTGGGATAGTGAAGTGAGCACTTTTGAAATCAACGTTCGAAAAACCCTCTGTCCGTTACTGTCTGCATACCAATTGACACAGTACACTAGTACGCTGGGGTGCAAAGTTGGTCACGAGGTAGGGAAAACAGATCCATGTACTGACGTCGTGTTAGAAGTGTGATATTTAAAATTATGGCAAGTTAATTTATTGAATTTAGTTTTTGTTTGTTCCGTGTGCAGAAAGCTTAGAATATTTTTTTTTACACTTGACTAACGCATGAGGGGCCGCGGTGGTGTAGTAGCTAGACTACTCGCCTCCCACCAAGGTGAACAGGGTTCGATACCCGGCGGGGTTGACCCGGGATTTTCGCATGTGGGAATCGTGCCGGACGACGCAGCTGGTCGGTTGGTTTTCTCGGGGGTCTCCCGTTTCCCCCACCCCTGCATTCCGGCGCTGCTCCATACTCACCTAGTTACGCCCTCATCGGCTCTCAAAATCTCGATGTTAAGAGCCGCCCAAAACTATTCACTCACACATGAATAAAGTGATGTCCATGGCAATGTTACATTTACATATGGTGAGAGGATACAAATTGGTGGAGAAAATTAAACCGTTAGCAAGGCTTTCAAAAGTGATCACTTTACCGTAAACAGCCATTAGTAGAATATTAAGGTGCGAATTAACAAGTGACATAATTGCAAGCAAACATAATATTAGCAAAGACGCGTGCTTTATTTTTTAAGCCTTAAGTATTACAGTTATTTTTAAACTCTCCGAGGTAGCTCACACACACACACACACACACACACAAATCTCACCAAGGGGAAAAAAAAAACAATATGGCCCGCACGGGAAATCGAACCCATGAATACGTTTTTGGGCTCATCAGTATTCACGAAGGAATATATGCATTCCAACAGAGGATTTTTTTTTTATTTCAAGCCATGACGACAGGAGCGTTTCCCATCGAATGTAGTAGCATTTTGGACGAATGAAAAATGAGAAATGACACGTCGTTTCTGAAATGAGGTTAAAAAAAAAAGAAAGCCATGCTACGAAAAAAAATTTGCTGTGCATGTCGTTTACATTGTAACTCAGGTAAACGAATCGACTGCTCACAAAAAAAAAAAGAAATAAAGAGGGGAGTACTGTGGAATGGGGTGATTCAACAGTATCGGAATGGCGGGAAAAGGTTTTATTTCCGTCAACCCCCCTNAGGGGAGTACTGTGGAATGGGGTGATTCAACAGTATCGGAATGGCGGGAAAAGGTTTTATTTCCGTCAACCCCCCTCCACACCCTTTTCCAACGCTCTTACACGGGAGGGAATGAAGGAAGAGCAAAAACTTCGCTGGAGAGCACAGAGCAGTATCGCCTGCCTCGCCAAACCTCTGTGTGCGATCCGTTCTGCAGTTCCGGCAGTAAATCTCACCTGGTTCGGCGCCCGCCCGCTAGGTGGCACCAGCGTAGCTCCACCCCTCCCTTCCCCCCTTGAGAATGTGCTGATTTATGCCGCCCGCCGTGGCTTCCTGGACCATATTCTTCGGAGAAACAAGCGCTTCCAGACGGCTGCGCGGCCGTAACTTTCCAACATTTTCCGTGAACAACAGAACGCGCTATCGCCGGAACGTTACGAAAGTGAAGGAAGTGATAAAGGGGGTAGATGCTTGACCTGTGAATGGCCAGGACATGCTTTTCCTTTAGGTTGTCACACTGCAGCTCACGCCATGTTCCGAATATCCAAAACTTCCACACTTGCACTCTCTCAGTCAGAAATGACGTCGAAGAGAGTTAGTGAGAGTGCTTGCATTGTGTAGCGGTTCTGTTGTGCACGCTGTTGTGAAGTGATCAGGCCTTAGCTGGACGGCCTGCCTGATCACACCTTCAAACATTGAGCCNCTGTTGTGCACGCTGTTGTGAAGTGATCAGGCCTTAGCTGGACGGCCTGCCTGATCACACCTTCAAACATTGAGCCGGGGTACGAGCGTGATTGCAATAACACCTTGCGAAAGACAGTTGCAGAAACCCCCTCCACTGGCCAGTAAACGGGGCCGAAAATATTATACAACGTGCCCGATATAGGCCAGCGTAACACTGGGAGCGGCGTCTTTTGTCATCGGGGTAGCGGACTAACTAAGAAGATGTGGATATGAGTGTGNTGGGAGCGGCGTCTTTTGTCATCGGGGTAGCGGACTAACTAAGAAGATGTGGATATGAGTGTGTCCGGCCGTCGTTAACCGCCTCCTTGAATCAGCCTCCGGCAACATGAACAAGGTGGGGACTTTCCAATTAGATTGTAATAGTAATGGCGTGAGGTAATAATACTTAATAACATTAGCATCTTGTTGTTCCATTTAAGCTCCGCCGAACAATAGTCACGTAAATAGTTATTGTATAATCCTTATGTTCACTAAACTCCATCTTATACTGCTGTTCCCTACCTAATCATGACTCATTATTTAGCTACGCCCATAACACCTTTCAGGTATGAATTGGCATAAAAGTAAATTCATAACAACGCAATGCCGAATGATCGTAACAAGTTCCGTTGTAAGTATTTGTGAGTAAATGCAATGCGTCTGTAACAACGTACATCCCTTATGTTTGCAACGGAGTGGACAAGTCGGCGAATCCGGTAACGTTGCAACCTTCTTTTCTTCTCTCTTCGTCCATATGGATTAACAGTATATTCACACGTCCTATAATCTACTTCCTTATCACGACTAACTTCAAAATCGACCACNATCCATATGGATTAACAGTATATTCACACGTCCTATAATCTACTTCCTTATCACGACTAACTTCAAAATCGACCACTACATAAAATACTCGTAACTGTTTTTTTGTTCGTCGAACAGTGCAGATGACTAACAACGGCCACCGACTACTAAGGAGGTCGAGTGTGAGTTTGGAGGTATTGCACATGAGGAGTGCGCAAGGAATTGTGGGAGTGAGTGCTAGTGAGGGCGCTGGTAAATAGTAACACGACCGTAGTCTCAAGATGAGGCAGGGAGATTTCCTTATTTTACTGATGTCACCAAAATTGGCCCAACGCTAAAATATAACTGTTGAATTCGCGTGTTCAAGTAATGATGTGACTTATTTTTTACAATTAGTTTTAACCTCAAACTCGGACTCTTGCCGGTAATTCGTGGGCGGGGGGTGAGGTTTTGTCATTTCTGCGTAACTTGCTTATAGAGTATTTACGTTGCAACATAGTCAAAAGTACAGCGTGCTAGCATATCAAAGAACTTATTTTAGTAAACAGCGTACTAACCTCAGTCACAGTCACGTGATTTTTAAGGACTTTAATTAGAATTGAGATATACATTAAATATAGCGCACCCTGAGAATAACAAGAGTAGTAATGTATATAGGTTATTTCATGTTGTAAATAATACCTGTGTAAATAAATTATAAATAAATTCTTTCTTTCATTCTTATTAAGACCTTCATTCATTATCCTTTGGTGTCTTGTAATAGTACCTATTTTATTGACTTAACCAGAATTTCCTTTCATTATAGTATGCTTCACTAAATTCGTCTCCACTGGTGTCTCGAAAACAACACCGCGTTAAGACACGCAAAAACCGACAACACACAACTCGCGAAGAAATCGCTGGGATTTATGGAACACTCGTCGACTGCGTGGAAAGAATATAGGGCAGAGTGCACATGCCAACTACGCATTAAACACGTCCATGTCCCGCAGAAGTGATCTGCTTTTCTTTATTTCTATATTTCATGTATATCTCAATTCTAATTAAAGTCCTTATCAATGTATCTGTTTTATCCACAGTTACGTAATTCACGCTCATTACTTACACATACCCAATCTGTCTATTGCCGTCATTCCACTCACACATCCAGTTCAGTAGTCCTGTCCGCCAGTCGCACTCTTCACTGTACCGATGCTCGCAGTCCGCAGACTTCACTCTCGCTGGTCGCTCTCGCCGCCTCTCGTCGCTCCCCTGGCTCGTCGCTTCGCCGTCTTCGCACGCCTGGCACTTGAGGTCGCGCAACCCGCCCAACTCCAAACTCTTAGACTCCTGGCTCGGAGGTCCGTCGTGGCTTAAGTAGTCTCTCTGGCCCGATCTAGAAGGTTCCTCGCGCCACAAATCTTCGCTCAGCGAGGCAAGGGCGATGGCTAGAACATTATTTAAAAGATAACCCCAGAAATTCTATCCACTGAGGGCCAGGAACTCACAAGTCCCGATAGGCTCGTCTTTGTAAATCGCCGCGCACGCTCGCGTTATCACTCTGCCCTTGGCACACTGTTCCGCTCGCTCGAGTGGTAAGGGGCAAGGGGTTCGATGCAGATCATCAACATTTAACAATACTTTTATTCATGCGGGCAAACAAATATTAATATGTTCTTTAAAAAAATATTTTATTGCACAGAATTTGAAATGCAACAAAAATTAGTTCGATCATACAACGATATATATATATATATTTGCGTAGAAGAAAACAAATTTTTTGGATCAAAAATCTGCCTCAGGCAAAATATTTCATTGGTACTATTTTACATGTTTCTTTTGTTCGTATAGCAACAAGTGTTTTGCCTGGACAAACAAACTTACTCTCAGTGGAACGACTGCAAATTTNGTTTCTTTTGTTCGTATAGCAACAAGTGTTTTGCCTGGACAAACAAACTTACTCTCAGTGGAACGACTGCAAATTTTTGAACTACGTAACCCTATAAACTAGTAAATTTCTTCACAAAGTACTTTTAATGCAAAAAAAAATTGGAAACTTGGCTGATTTCTTCCCGACGCCAAGTCGCCCGAAACAGGTTTAGTGTTTCATAAAACCAATAACTGCAAAATACCGGGTTATTAAAAAATAAAGAGCGTATTTTTTTTATTCTTAACAAAATATATAAGATAGAAACACGTGCCACACATCCCTGGGTATAAGAAGGTTCAAAGTNATTTTTTTTATTCTTAACAAAATATATAAGATAGAAACACGTGCCACACATCCCTGGGTATAAGAAGGTTCAAAGTTCTAGTCCTTGTATGCACTCAACATGAGCACCATTTGTTGCGCGACAAACATCAAAACAAATTATCAGCTTCAGCAATTCGATATCTCAGATCTTGAATAGTAGTAAGCATAGGGGGCACAAACACCTTTTATTTCATGTGCCCCACAGATAAAAATCGAAGGGGGTAAGATCTGGTGGTCTAGGATACCACATATGACGAAGAAGATCAACTTGTCCACATCTTCTAATCCATCGTCCTGAAATGGTGGCGTTCAGATAATGCCGGACCTCCAAGTGGAAGTGAGGTTGGGCAGCATCTTTCATGAAAATATAAGTCATTCGAATCTTCTTGAAGTCGGGGAAACCAGATTTGCAGCATGTCCAGAAACGATATCCAGGTCATAGTTTGCTCTGCGAAAAATTAAGGCCCATAAACATTGCTTACAGAAATTGAACACGAAATATTTACCTTCGACGAGTCTCTTTCATTTTCGACAACCACGCAAGGATTTTCGCTCTTCCCAAAATCTCACATTGTGGCGATTAACTTTTACCAGAGAGATGAAATGTTGATTCATCCGACAAATATTAGTCATTCTGAAAAAATGTTGCTCTCGCATATCCTGCAGGGTTGCAGTGCAAAATTCTAACCTTATGGGGGGCTATGGTGGCTGAGCGGCTAGACAGCTCCCCCCCCCCTCCCCCAAAACCCGNCCCAAAACCCGGCTAGTTCACTCCGGATTTTCGCAAGTGGGAATCGTGTCGGACGATGCCACTGGTCGGTGGGTTTTCTCGGGGATCTCCCGTTTCCCCCGTCCTTTCATTCCGGCGCTGCTCCATACTCACCCCACTTCACCCTTATCGGCTTTCAAGACCCCGCTGTTAAGAGCAACCCAAATCTCTTCACGCGCTTCACTCACTCGAACCTTAATGTAATGATCGCCAGTATACAATACCTGTAGTAACTGAAATTTATATGGCTTCATGATTAGTCGCTTTTTAAGAACTCNTAATGATCGCCAGTATACAATACCTGTAGTAACTGAAATTTATATGGCTTCATGATTAGTCGCTTTTTAAGAACTCTCTATACCGTTGTCTAAGGAATCCCAAGTTCGATACTTAATTTCCCGGCGCTCCGTTCTAAAAGCAGATATGATACGATCATCATTTTCATCTAACGTGCGAGAACGACCAGTACTTTTCCCTTTGTATATGCAACCATCTTCCANATGATACGATCATCATTTTCATCTAACGTGCGAGAACGACCAGTACTTTTCCCTTTGTATATGCAACCATCTTCCACGAACTTTTTATGCCACTCGTAAATCTGTTTATGGCGAGGTGGGTCTTTGTTGAACTGACGGAGGAATTCACTTTGCACTTGAACAATGGATCCACTCTTCGCAAAGTGACTCCTCCTGTGGCGTCGCCATTTTCTTGCAAAGAAAAACCAGCGCCGTTGTGGGCACTGAATGGTACTATTAGGGGGGTTGTTAAAACTTTGAACTTTCCTCTATGCAGTGATGTGCAATACGTTTTTTCTATGTTTTATAGCTCAGAACTTAACATTTGAATTGCGCTCTTTCTTTTTGAATAATCCGGTATTCGTGGCTTAGCTTCGGTCATCCAACGACACAATACGTTGCGTTAATTAATCGCATTACAAGTNAATAATCCGGTATTCGTGGCTTAGCTTCGGTCATCCAACGACACAATACGTTGCGTTAATTAATCGCATTACAAGTCACCGCAGTTTAGTCTTCAGGCACTAACGAATAACTGATACGTCCTTTAGATAAATAATGACATTAAACTAGCCAGATTCACCAAGCTTGGGAATACAATTCCTAGTNAATAATCCGGTATTCGTGGCTTAGCTTCGGTCATCCAACGACACAATACGTTGCGTTAATTAATCGCATTACAAGTTACCGCAGTTTAGTCTTCAGGCACTAACGAAGAACTGATACGTCCTTTAGATAAATAATGACATTAAACTAGCCAGATTCACCAAGCTTGGGAATACAATTCCTAGANTAACTGATACGTCCTTTAGATAAATAATGACATTAAACTAGCCAGATTCACCAAGCTTGGGAATACAATTCCTAGTTATGTAGGGTTTGGAAATTGTATTGGCAAACTAACCATAGTAATGTGAACACAGACGGAGAAACTCTTTTTTCTAAAAATTCATCTTCATGCCTTTATGTAGTGAATAACATCACAACCGCGTCACGGGCCGGGGGGTGGGGGGAGAACTTTTACTTAAGCCGACCGACACTTAAAAATATTAATATAGCTGCTGGTGATGAATCACCAGACGTCGTGCATACTTTCAAAGCAGCTTGCGTGTAAAGCTCCCTCTGGAATGTTGACTCAATGTCTTTTTACANCCAGACGTCGTGCATACTTTCAAAGCAGCTTGCGTGTAAAGCTCCCTCTGGAATGTTGACTCAATGTCTTTTTACAAATGTGGTTCTACCACCCTGGCCAACTTCATTCGGCAAATACACGCTTTCTGTCTGTCTCTGCCTCTCTTTCTCTCTCTCTCATTTACTCTTTCTCTCTTTCTCTCTCTTTATATTTCGCTGTCTCTTTTTCTCTCCTACGTGTTTTTCTCTCATGCCACCCTTCCTTCTTCCTCCCTTTTTTTTTTTTTTTTTTTTTGTTCTCCTTTCACCGAGACGGTTGACTCAGAAACTTCGCTGGCCTCGACCGCAGGAAGTTAGGAATAGAATTAGTAATTCAAAACTACTGCAAGTGCTCGCGATCCTGAGCAGACCACGCGAGCTGCTGTTCCAGCTCGCACAATGCCACCTTCCTAAAAGAGGAAGTCCTTTCCCCGCTCTTTTCAAACGTTCGCACGCGAGCTGCGACACCTTCCCGCGCACGTGGGGCAAGACGCATTGTTATGGTTAACAATGAGGCACTTGCAGCGCCCCGGAAAACCTTTTGTGCGGGGGAGCCTTTGGGTCAGAGACCTTCTTCAAACAGATTTTATTCTCAAGGATAAAGTAGGTAATGAAAAACACAAAGCGTCCTGTGTTATCGCTGTTGGTCAGCTTTCATTTCTGCTTTAATTAAATCGGCGTGCAACTGTTTTCGGACAGAACATTCACGTGTATTACGTGCCGCTGCTTCTCTGAGCGAACACGTTACCTGAAGGTAAACGTAATTGGACTAAAGCGCACAATTGTGCTAAACTTAACGAAGTTTGAAACTAGTACTGAAAAAATGAGTAGGCTACTTTCCGCAACGAAGTCCATTCTGCGTCAATACAGAACTGTGATTTCTGTTCCAGAGAATTATTCATATATTCATCAAAACATGCACAAAGGCAAAATATTATTTTTTTTCAAGTGTATGCTAGTCACGGTAAAGTGAGCACATTTGAAAGCCCTCTAATTTGTAATAATAGTCAATAAATATATTTTATCTTAGCCTTAGACTTTAAGTTCAGAGTGCGGTGAAATATACATACTGTGTTTATTACGTACATGGCAATATTTATTTTTAAATGTGGTTAAATGTTGAGGTGCCAAATTTAGCACGTAAGAAATGCTATGATAGGTCAGGTAAAAAAGAGTACTTAAACTTTATTAAAGACGTATTTTCAAAATGGCGACCATACAAATATTTTAGGATTATTTGTTATAACTACCATACCATTTGACCAATTTCAACTAAATTTTGTACGTTGAAAGTTTATATTACAAGCACCAAATATGATAAACACAGCCACTTTTTAACTTAATTTTGTAATATAAGCGCTACATAAATGTATCAAGCTTTTGTGTAATTTCTCGGGAAACAATAGACAGATTCCTACCAAATTTCGCAATGAAGTAGTACTGACACAGTTGATGTGCCCAAATATGTTTCAAGTATGTCAGACACTAATTTTCAAAATAGTAGACATCTAGCTATTTTAGCATAGTATGCTATATCTTCGAAAACATTTAATCAATTCCAATTTAACTTTGTGTGCTGGGAAAATATAAAACAAACATCAAATCTACACAGAGCCTCAGTTTTTCTCAATTTTGTAAGATAGTGCTCACGAATAAATAAAGTTTTTATGTCATATCTCGGGAAACAATTTGCCGATTCCTACCAAATTTGGCAAACAAGTAGTACTGCGGTAGGTAATGTTACCTGTTATGTCTTTCGGTGTGTCAGACACTTATTTTCAAAATGGCGGCCATATAGATATTTTATTTTTGTATGTTATATCGTCGAAACCATGTTATTAATTCCATTGAAACCTTGTATGATGGCTGTATACACAGGGGTGATAAACGTCATGGGATAGCAATATGCAAATATTGTCTACCGTCATCATAGCGCATGTGTTACATATTTACCCGTCATCATTGGTTGGGCTTTCATTTGTAGTCAAGTCATTCATGTGAAAAGGTTTCTGACGTGATTATGGCCGCACGACGGNATTCTCAAGGATAAAGTAGGTAATGAAAAACACAAAGCGTCCTGTGTTATCGCTGTTGGTCAGCTTTCATTTCTGCTTTAATTAAATCGGCGTGTAACTGTTTCGGACAGAACATTCACGTGTATTACGTGCCGCTGCTTCTCTGAGCGAACACGTTCCTTGAAGGTAAACGCAATTGGACTAAAGTGCACAATTGTGCTAAACTTAACGAAGTTTGAAACTAGTGCTGAAAAAGTTAGTAGGCTACGTTCCGCAACGAAGTCCATTCTGCGTCAATACAGAACTGTGATTTCTGTTCCAGAGAATTATTCATATATTCATCAAAACTTGCACAAAGGCAAAATATTATTTTTTTTCAAGTGTATGCTAGTCACGGTAAAGTGAGCACATTTGAAAGCCCTCTAATTTGTAATAATAGTCAATAAATATATTTTATCTTAGCCTTAGACTTTAACTTCAGAGTGCGGTGAAATATACATACTGTGTTTATTACTTACATGGCAATATTTATTTTTAAATGTGGTTAAATGTTGAGGTGCCAAATTTAGCACGTAAGAAATGCTATGATAGGTCAGGTAAAAAAGAGTACTTAAACTTTATTAAAGACGTATTTTCAAAATGGCGACCATACAAATATTTTAGGATTATTTGTTATAACTACCATACCATTTGACCAATTTCAACTAAATTTTGTACGTTGAAAGTTTATATTACAAGCACCAAATATGATAAACACAGCCACTTTTTAACTTAATTTTGTAATATAAGCGCTACATAAATGTATCAAGCTTTTGTGTAATTTCTCGGGAAACAATAGACAGATTCCTACCAAATTTCGCAATGAAGTAGTACTGACACAGTTGATGTGCCCAAATATGTTTCAAGTATGTCAGACACTAATTTCAAAATAGTAGACATCTAGCTATTTTAGCATAGTATGCTATATCTTCGAAAACATTTAATCAATTCCAATTTAACTTTGTGTGCTGGGAAAATATAAAACAAACATCAAATCTACACAGAGCCTCAGTTTTTCTCAATTTTGTAAGATAGTGCCCACGAATAAATAAAGTTTTTATGTCATATCTCGGGAAACAATTTGCCGATTCCTACCAAATTTGGCAAACAAGTAGTACTGCGGTAGGTAATGTTACCTGTTATGTCTTTCGGTGTGTCAGACACTTATTTTCAAAATGGCGGCCATATAGATATTTTATCTTTGTATGTTATATCGTCGAAACCATGTTATTAATTCCATTGAAACCTTGTATGATGGCTGTATACACAGGGGTGGTAAACGTCATGGGATAGCAATATGCAAATATACAGATGGCAGTAGTATCGCGTACACAATGTATAAATGGGCAGTTCATTGGTTGGGCTTTCATTTGTAGTCAAGTGATTCATGTGAAAAGGTTTCTGACGTGATTATGGCCGCACGACGGGAATTAACAGACTTTGAACGCGGAATGGTAGTTGGAGCTAGACGCATGGGACATTCCATTTCGGAAATGGTTAGGGAATTCAACATTCCGAGATCCACAGTGTCAAGAGTGTGCCGAGAATACCTAATTTCAGGCATAACCTCCCACCATAGACAACGCAGTGGCCGACCACCTGCACTTAAGGACCGAGACCAACGACGTTTGCGCAGAATGGTCAGTGTTAACAGACAAGCAACACTGCGTGAAATAACCGCAGGAATCAATGTGGGACGTATGACGGACGTGTCCATCAGGACAGTGCGGCGAACTTTGGCTGTACAAGGCTATGCCAGCAGAAGACCGACTCGAGTGCCTTTACTAACAGCACGACATCGCCTGCAGCGCCTCTCCTGGGCTCGTGACCATATCGGTTGGACCCTAGACGACTGGAAAACCGTGGCTTGGTCAGATGAGTCCCGATTTCAGTTGGTAAAGGCTGATGGTAGGGTTCGAGTGTGGCGCAGACCCCACGAATCCATGGACCCAAGTTGTCAACAAGGAACTGTGCAAGCTGGTGGTGGCTCCATAATGGTGTGGGCTGTTTTTACATGGAATGGACTGGGTCCTCTGGTCCAACTGAACCGATCATTGACTGGGAAGGGTTATGTTCACCTACTTGGAGACCACTTACAGCCATTCATGGACTTCATGTAACCAAACAATGATGGAATTTTTATGGATGAAAATGCGCCATGTCACCGGGCCACAACTGTTCGCGATTTGTTTGAAGAACATTCTGGACAGTTCCAGCGAATGATTTGACCACCAAAATCACCCGACATGAATCCCATCGTACATTTATGGGACATAATCGAGAAGTCAGTTCGTGTACAAACTCCTGCACCGCCAACACTTTCGCAATTATGGACGTCTATATAAGCAGCATGGCTCAATATTTCTGCCGGGGAATTCCAATGACTTGTTGAGTCCATGCCACGTCGAGTTGCTGCACTTCGCCGGGCAAACGGAGGTCCGACACGATATTAGGAGGTATCACGTGACTTTTGTCGCCTCAGTGTATATTACAACAATCAAGTGTGTACAAAAAATCTCTTTTGTCCTCCATTTTGTAAAATAGTATCACTTGACAAAATGAAATTATGTGATCTCCCAAAAAACAACAGATTTCTACCAAATTTGGTAAACAATTAGCACTATAGCAGGCTATGTTAACTAATCAACTTTGATAGAATCAGAGACACATATTTTCAAAATGGCAGTCATATAAACATTTTAGCTCCAAATGTTTTACATACGAAACTGCAAAACAAATTTCAACTCGACTTTGTATGCTGACAGTATCAGTTATAAACATAAAAATTGTTTATTCAAAGCCTTATTTCTCCGCCATTTTGTAGGACAGCCCACATGAAATAATATAGTTTTATGCCTTATCTCGGGAAACTATCAATCGATTTCTTTCAAATTTGGTGACGAAGTTGTACTGTGGCATGCTATATTAATCTATGTGTTTTAAGTATGTAAGTCACTTATTTTCTGAATGGTGTGCAGTTAATTGCAGGTTAGCTTAATTTATATGAGTTTTTTTTTAAATTCGGATCCCGGGTAAGTAACTCGTGTATTTTAACTGTCTTTGTACTGTTTCACATGTTTCTGGTTTCATCTCTAATGATATTGCTGTCAATGAGATGTCAACGACTACCTACCATCTAAGCTTTCAAGAACTTCACTAAAATTGATTTGCACCTATATAGAGGAAAGTAGTCTCATTAGTTATCAGTAACTTCTTGTTTAAAAATGAAAAATTTAAAGCGATGATAACAAAATATAAAATATTTTATAATATTTTATATTTATAACAAACATTGTTCAACTTGTACCCATTGTATGTAATAACATTTTCCTCGAATTTTTAAAATTATTTTATGTAAAATCCATGTTTTTTTTTGTTTTGCTAATGCTATAATAACGTATACTAACTAAGATGTACTAAAGAATATATTTACAACTTAAATTAATGCCGTTGGCTACTATTTGACGTATACTTAATTACCAAATAACACTTCATGCATTTGAAATAACGTTTTTAAAATATGCAAACACTTATATATTTAACACTTTCTTTTCATATATGGCCTGTTATTTAGTGATTACACATGTGTCACGTGGTAGCCCCTCGGCATTAGTTTATGTTTTAAATTCTTTTCATTTGTACAACTTAGTTAATACAGTATTTGCTATTATAACTTAACCGCAGGAAAACAAAACAATTTTGGATTTCACATTAAACTATTCAAGGAATAAGAAGCGTATTTTTTTATTCGTGGAAAATGGCATTCCCCAATAATGCGTAGAACTTGAACGATTGTTTGGTGCGAATGTTACATGATTAATTTTTTTTGGTATCCAGTACCCTTTAATGATGTATCGACGTAAAATATAAATGAGTGCGGAATTTGCCGGCTCGCAGTGTCCTCGCCAGGATGCGGCGTGGAATAGCTACAGTACGCCGGCGATATAACGTCTTGCTAGGATGCGGCGTGGAGTAGCTACAGTGCGCTGGCGATATAACGTCTTGCTAGGATGCGGCGTGGAGTAGCTACAGTACGCCGGCGATACAACGTCTCGCGCCTCGCCCGGGGCGCATGTATAATTCACAGGCTCCGCACGACGGCTGGCTTCAGACGTCGCCGCGCGGGCGTCGGAAAGAACGACTGAGACGCGTTGTGCGAACCGTCTCTTCTTTTATTACGTCGGCGGCGCTTGTCGTTTATTCATAAAACGCCCCCGACACCTCTCCCCGGAGAAACAGCAGTGTTGGAACCCGGTTGTGGATTGGAAGGGTAGGTAGGGTGTTGTTTGGAGAGGGGGAGGCTAACAGCGTGGCAAAACAGTTTTTCTCTCCCCTCGGCCTTGAGCCATCTCTAACCACGACGCCACACACACCGGACACCCCCTCTGCGACTGCACAGCCAACGGGCGTTCACAACGCACCCACCCGTTCGACCAGCGTTGCCAGATGTGCGGAAACTCCCCCGTATTTTCTCGGAAATCCGCTGTTTCATACGGCGTAGCGACAGAATTTCTCTCCCGCGAGTTAAAATAGGGGAGTTACAAGAATCACGTATTTTTAATACGTTTCTGTTAAATAAAATTTATTTTGCATGCCTTACTAATAACGTAACAATGAACGGCGTAATGCTCTACAATGTTAAAATACATTTACTTCCACCTTTTTTAACAGCAGTGTTTTTTTTTAGTTGTTGCACTTTTAATTTGGCTTTGCAAACAGCAGTGTTCGCCACATGGATGCTCTTTGATGTTACTGACGCTATAATGTTAATTTAATAAATACAACGTAAAGGCTGTATAAAATCTCAATATGTGAGAATCGCAAGAAAGAGTAAAACAGTATTGAGAGGGGTGGTTTTTCTATGTAAACAACGTGGTAATATTGCTACGTTTACGGCGAAATAAACCGTTTAAATAATTTACCTTTTTTGTCCAGTTCAAAAAATGTGATTTTATTCTATTTGGTACAAGATTAATTTTTCTTAAACATTTATATACAGTTAGTTCAATTAGTGCCTGTCGCAAAAAAATTAACAATCAATAAATTGTTAATTAATAAGTGTTTTTTGATTGAGCGAGTATGTAAAGTCATCAAATAGTAGGGAAATTTATACAGCATGTAAATTAATTAATTTCTTAAAGTCTGGAAACACTGCGTTCAACCATCCTGGCAATGCTTGACAGTGGTTAATAAAGTCCCTGTTTGCGAGCGTGCGGATGTGTGTTAGCAGCTATAGGGTGCAATTTCAAACTTATACCAAATGCGTTCCCTCCCTTACACGCAACGTGTGCCCGGAGAGAAAATAAAATATTCTTTGGAAATGTATTAGGTGAGGCCAAATATTTATGACGTAATAAAAAAGATAATGGCGAAGGCTTGTGGAGCGGTATTCGTTGGCGCGTGTTTTTAATACTGTAAAAAAAATTGCGACAGAGAGCGTTTTATAAAAACCTGAAAGATATTGAATGTTTTTCCAAAAATAAATATAAATATTATTACCAGGGACAGAAAAACTTCGCGAATTCATTTCAGGGCAAGATAGATGCCAAACACGTGCACCATGAAGTCGCCTTTGCAATCGGATCACAGTTTATTAGACACGCCCTGGACGACTCTGAGCCAATAGCAGACATGCGAGGAAACAAGTAGCGAATCCCGTACCGCCAGGTGTGGTGTAACACTGGCTACTCTCTGGAGCAGCAGCCAATCAACAAGCATCTGAGGTTCGACAATACATAGGACTGTGGAGTCTAGCCTACATGTATTTGAACTCACGAAATTCACCTTTCTCTAATTACTACGATACACTAAAATGTGTTTCCTACGGTCCTACACTAACAATAAAATTGGTTTTTTTTTTTTTTCAACTAACTATTTTAATCGAAGTCTAGATGGTTCACGATTAATCTCTGCCCTTAACTGCATGTAATTTAGTATCCATATTTATTGGCGTGTCTACAATAACGTTGGTGTAGTATTTTCGCGGTATGTTTACGCTTTTTGAATCAAAATTTAGAAAAATCACCCNGTTAAAATAGGGGAGTTACAAGAATCACGTATTTTTAATACGTTTCTGTTAAATAAAATTTATTTTGCATGCCTTATTAATAACGTAACAATAAACGGCGTAATGCTCTACAATGTTAAAATACATTTACTTCCACCTTTTTAAACAGCAGTGTTTTTTTTTTTAGTTGTTGCACTTTTAATTTGGCTTCGCAAACAGCAGTGTTCGCCACATGGATGCTCTTTGATGTTACTGACGCTATAATGTTAATTTAATAAATACAACGTAAAGGCTGTATAAAATCTCAATATGTGAGAATCGCAAGAAAGAGTAAAACAGTATTGAGAGGGGTGGTTTTTCTATGTAAACAACGTGGTAATATTGCTACGTTTACGGCGAAATAAACAGTTTAAATAATTTACCTTTTTTGTCCAGTTCAAAAAATGTGATTTTATTCTATTTGGTACAAGATTAATTTTTCTTAAACATTTATATACAGTTAGTTCAATTAGTNAGTTCAAAAAATGTGATTTTATTCTATTTGGTACAAGATTAATTTTTCTTAAACATTTATATACAGTTAGTTCAATTTATAAACGCCTGTCGCAAAAAAATTAACAATCAATAAATTGTTAATTAATAAGTGTTTTTTGATTGAGCGAGTATGTAAAGTCATCAAATAGTAGGGAAATTTATACAGCATGTAAATTAATTAATTTCTTAAAGTCTGGAAACACTGCGTTCAACCATCCTGGCAATGCTTGACAGTGGTTAATAAAGTCCCTGTTCGCGAGCTTGCGGATGTGTGTTAGCAGCTATAGGGTGCAATTTCAAACTTATACCAAATGCGTTCCCTCCCTTACACGCAACGTGTGCCCGGAGAGAAAATAAAATATTCTTAGAAATGTATTAGGTGAGGCCAAATATTTATGACGTAATAAAAAAGATAATGGCGAAGGCTTGTGGAGCGGTATTCGTTGGCGCGTTTTTTTAATACTGTAAAAAAAATTGCGACAGAGAGCGTTTTATAAAAACCTGAAAGATATTGAATGTTTTTCCAAAAATAAATATAAATATTATTACCAGGGATAGAAAAACTTCGCGAATTCATTTCAGGGCAATATAGATGCCAAACACGTGCACCATGAAGTCGCCTTTGCTATCGGATCACAGTTTATTAGACACGCTCTGGACGACTCTGAGCCAATAGCAGACATGCGAGGAAACAAGTAGCGAATCCCGTACCGCCAGGTGTGGTGTAACACTGGCTACTCTCTGGAGCAGCAGCCAATCAACAAGCATCTGAGGTTCGACAATACATAGGACTGTGGAGTCTAGCCTACATGTATTTGAACTCACGAAATTCACCTTTCTCTAATTACTACGATACACTAAAATGTGTTTCCTACGGTCCTACACTAACAATAAAATTGTTTTTTTTTTTTTCAACTAACTATTTTAATCGAAGTCTAGATGGTTCACGATTAATCTCTGCCCTTAACTGCATGTAATTTAGTATCCATATTTATTGGCATGTCTACAATAACGTTGGTGTAGTATTTTCGCGGTATGTTTACGCTTTTTGAATCAAAATTTAGAAAAATCACCCNATGTCTACAATAACGTTGGTGTAGTATTTTCGCGGTATGTTTACGCTTTTTGAATCAAAATTTAGAAAAATCACCCCAGCTATGAAGTGTTTGGTTGTTTCCTAAATGTGTCGTGTAACACAAAAATTTAGTACTTCTGTTAACACGAAAGCCTTTTATTTGATGGTAACATTTATTTGTTGAGTTGAGAGATTCGAGTTGCACTTAACAACGAGGTCTTAAGAACCGATGAGGGTGAAATGTGGGGGAAATGGAGCAGCGCCGGAATGAAAGGGCGGGAGAAACAGGAGATCCCCAAGAAACCCGCCAACCAGTGACATCATCCGGCAGTTTACCAACTTTGGAAAATCCGGAGTGGCCCGGCCAGGGATTTAACCCGGCTCGCTCTTGGTGGGAGGCGAGGAGGCTAACCGCTTAGCTCTACCGAGGCCCCGGTTATATTGAACTATTACTCATATTTAATGTTTTAATATTATATTTCATTTATGATTAATATGAATAAAAACAGAGATAAAATAGGCGTGTTGGTAATACCTAGTGAAAAATAGTTTTCGTGCAAAATATTTNTAATATGAATAAAAACAGAGATAAAATAGGCGTGTTGGTAATACCTAGTGAAAAATAGTTTTCGTGCAAAATATTTCAGTGCGCACGAATGCGGTGCGTTGTCCCTCTGGTGTAATTTTCTAAGTTCGTTTATGCTTTGCATGAGGCGGAGGAATAGCGTGAAAGCAAAAATTTAGCAGGGCTTGAAAAAAGTGGAAGTAACCAAGAATGGACTATAACTAGGGCCAGTGACTTTTCGCGTAAAAATCGGAGCACACAGTAGACTCCAANTAATATGAATAAAAACAGAGATAAAATAGGCGTGTTGGTAATACCTAGTGAAAAATAGTTTTCGTGCAAAATATTTGAGTGCGCACGAATGCGGTGTGTTGTCCCTCTGGTGTAATTTTCTAAGTTCGTTTATACTTTGCATGAGGCGGAGGAATAGCGTGAAAGTAAAAATTTAGCAGGGCTTGAAAAAAGTTGAAGTAACCAAGAATGGACTATAACTAGGGCCAGTGACTTTTCGCGTAAAAATCGGAGCACACAGTAGACTCCAATACTATATACACACCTCAGCTGTTGTTATACCTCCATTGGCTGCTGGTGCCGTGTCCGTCTTTGACCAAGCCAATCAGTACTAAGTAACTCCGGCACTGAACCTTCGTGATTCGTGCGCAAACGGTTAACTCGGGACAGAACATTTGTTTAGCCAATCAAAGAAGCTGGACGACCCTACAGTGCTTTGGACTGTATCTTGTCTCGAAATCTTTTCGCGAAATATCACTGCTCCTAACTATAACGATTCATCAAATGTTATTCCGTGTTTTAATAGTCTTATTAAAGGAATGCGATAAATCGGCATGGTGTTCCCGTCTATTGGGGTGGGAGGAAGTCGGCGCCAAGACACGGAATGGATAATACACAGAAGCGAAAAGTCGAGGCGGTTCCTTTGATGTGGGCGTACCCATTCTCTGATTGGCAGCGCGAGGCTTTGGGAACGGGCCTTGTGTTCGATTGGCTGAGCTGCCGGGTTGGCGAACGGCGTTCCACCACTTCGCTGGCGTGTGCTGCTAGTGCCATGGGCTTTATCACTTTATTCATGCGTCGCTCGGTCTAGAGAAACTATGAAATGCACTAGAAAAGCTCAGAAAGAAAAATAAAACCTTGTAGTATTGACAAATGTTTACCGAACGCTTTTAATTCAACGTTGAGACATGGAACTACTTGCCGTCCGCCTGTTAACCAACTTTGCTGGGGCGCATGCCAGAACGTGTGCCCGTTGGAAAATACTACAAACAGGTAGGGGCAGTGGCATTTTTCGAAGGTTGATTTAAAAAATTCTCGCATCGTGAACAGCCTTTACCTGGCGGTGTGTGTCTGGAGAAGTGTGGTAAGGCAGAATGTGGGGTAAGGATGCCGCTGCTAGACTGGCCGTGAAATGGGGTGCACACAAACGCTAGTCGAGCTCTTCGACGGATTGAAGCCTCTGTCTGGAGAGGGGTAGGACGCGGCTGGTTGTTCCGGTCGCAGTCTCCTCTTCGCCTGGCTCTCTCTCTCTCCCTCTCTCTCTCTCTCCCTCTATCTATCTCTCCATCTTTCTCTCTCTCGCCTCCCGGAAAATAAAAGAGGAAGGGCGAGTGGGAGGGAAAGAATAAATTGCTTTCCTGGCGCTGGAGGCGCTAAGGAGAGGTGCCCCGTCGGACTGTCGGTAAACCGGCGATCTTTTTATTTCACTCGTGCAGCTTCCGGCCTGATCCAGGATTGACCAGCCCTCGCCCGCCGGGGAAAAGGGACGTGTATCGTCCCAAATGGCTCTGAAGCACCCAGGGAGATAATCTCCACGCCGGAGTCGTATCCCGCTACCTCTGCAGACAAGTTGTCCCGTTACGTGTCTTACAGCCCATTCGCAGCATCTCTCACACTTTTCTGAATCCAGCCTTTGGAAAAATCTCCCCATGTATGGCGTGTTTGGTTGTTTCTTAAATATGTAATGTTTCACAAGCGTTTCATGTTCCTCTTAACATGAAAGTATTGTCATTTGCCTCCATCCCTCCCGCCGGACAATACCTGTCTGCCGTTACGTCGTCTGGCGGGCGGGATGATTGACAGCTACCTGGATTGGCGTGTGTTCCCCCCCATCTCCCTTCTGGGGAAGTCGGCGTCGGGCTATTGAATGAAACGTCTGGCAATCTTCTTCCTCGGAGCACCCCGACATGTAAAGATGTTTCGGGCTAGGGGCCGATGACACTACAAATACCCATGCAGCCGGATAATTGGCAGTTTCTGTGGTAACCTCCTGGCTGAAATGCGGTAATCGGGCGGAATATGGTGCAGCGAGGGACATTGGTGAAGAGGGTGGACGACGGTGGAAGGTGCGAGACGACGGCGGACGTGTGTGTGTGTTTGTTTGTTTTGTTGACGTTGAGGGGTCGTGGTACCCGACGAGTAGAAGAATACTGTGCATGGTGACGCTCGAAGATCTCGGACATTCCCAACTGGTATAATCTGGACTAAATTAATGAGTGACTGTATAAAATCATGATAAGGATGTCATTGTAAATATTAAAAATGTCAAATATGCAAGAATAATTTATATAATACTTCGGTAGGTTTTGATACACTGTTAATTGTGACTGATTTTAGTTATTAATTTCATTAATTGCTTTAAGGTTATGAGCGATTATATAAATATTATTTACAAATAGCAAGTGATAGCCATTTNGATGACGTGGCATGGACTCGAATAATGTCTGAAGGTATTCAGGAGGCAATTCACACCATGAATCCTGCAGGGCAGTCCACAAATCCAACCTGCGCCAATTTGAGAAAGGTTTACACGTATATTACGTTTAATGATTTTCGTCAGTCGTCGTTTGGTCCCGTTCGTTCGCGATCTTTTTCCGGCCACAGCGATGTCGAAGATGTGATGTTTTACCGGATTCCCGATATTCACGGTACACTCGTGAAATGTTCGTAAGCGAACATCCGAATGTTATCGTTTCCTCGGAGATGCTATGTCCCATATTTCGTGCGCCGGCTATAACACCACGTTCAAACTCACTTAAATCTTGATAAACTGCCATTGTAGCATCAGTAACCGATTTAGCTGCCGACCGCATCGCGTTACTCTGATTGGTTCCATACCTATGTTATATGCATACGCACGCCTATACCAGTTTTTTTGGCTCTTCGGTGTAATTCTTAAGCAAAATATTATTAGATTGTATGGCGCCCGAAAGGAGTGCGTTAGGTGTAATTTTCTATATTTATTTAAGCTTTGTTTGCATGAGGCGGAGGAATAGCCTGCAAGTAGAACTTTAGCATGGCTTCAGAAAAATTGGAAGCAACCATGAATTGACTACAGAGGCGCATCTGTGTACGTCATACGTCGTTCTTCTTGCGGACAATCTCGCGCATCAACTGCACATGGTCTGGAGCACAAAAGCTCCGTCCGCTTACGTCAGGTTGGCGGGGATTGCTGGCGGGAACGCACCTCTAGTTAAATTTAAAAAATCAAAAATATATTTTTATGTGGCATTAGTTAGTGTAGGCGTGTGTCTAGAAAACGTATTTTGGTGGTTTTCAATATCATTAAGCTACGTTGCGTACACGAAGTGCTTTAAAATACGTAAGTGAGCGAAGCAAGGTTTAGGTGTGCGAAGTGTAAACATGATGTGCATTCTCCATCTTTATTTCCAAACAATGGCTAAATAGTCGTATGGTTATCGTTCAATTCCCTTGTGTACTCAAGAATGAATTTAATAGAGGAATTATATCGCACGAGTTTTTTTAGCAGCTGCATCAGTGAAGGCAACAGAACTCGACCTGGGTCAAAAGGTTGGAGAAGGAGAGGGGAGGAGAAAAATAGAGAGTGTTGCAAAGGAACCAGTGTTTGGCGAGGATTGTACAGAGATCTGAATAGTCTGCAGGACCAATAGCCAAGTAGAGACAATATGCTACAGGAAATTTCCAGCAAATAAGTTCGCAAGTGGTAAAGTGATTGAAGAGATTTGGACGGCTCTTAACAGCGGAGGTTTTGAGAGCCAGCGAGGGTCATCGAGTTGAGTATGGAGCAGCGCCGGAATGAAAGGTATGGGGGGAAACGGGAGATCCCCGAGAAAACCCGCCGACCAGCGACATCGTCCGGCACTATTCCCACTTGCGAAAATCCAGGAGTGACCCGGCCGGGGAGGCAGCAGGCTGACCGCTCAGCCACCGCGGCCCCCGCAAGTGGTAAAGAAATAATTCTTCAGGCGCCCCATATGCTGGNCGCAAGTGGTAAAGAAATAATTCTTCAGGCGCCCCATATGCTGGAAGATGTTTTCCGATTTTGAGCAATGAAAGCAAGGAGGCGATAAAGGCGATACTGGCGCGCGAATTAAGTACCTGCTGCGTCTCTGCTACGCGCATGGCTCAGGTATTCGTCCAGGATATTTTAAGCTATAGCAGTCTAAAAATTTATTTTTTGATCATGTTGAAGTTTTATTCCGCCCTAGCCTGAAGTTTTATTTCTTGTGAAGAAACAGTCTGTGCACACTTAAAATAATTTTTTTTGAAAGACGTATATTACAAACATCCTGCAATCCAGTTTACGTGCTAGGTACACGCTAAAATAGTATTCGCAAATTTATTACACCAGTGTGTACGTACGGCAAAAAAGCGCGTATGGTATAGTCGTTTCCCGTGCATAATTGGTAGCGCTCCAACATTTTGTCGTAAATTTTCAAAAACGTAGGGGAAGTCGCTAACTTTATAATGCAGTAACGACTTTAAATGTTTCTATATGCAGCCTGACATGTGATATTATTTCCATGCGCTGTATAGATGATAAACTTNAGTAACGACTTTAAATGTTTCTATATGCAGCCTGACATGTGATATTATTTCCATGCGCTGTATAGATGATAAACTTCAGTTTAGCCTACAGTTCAGGAAGTGTGCTAGAAGATTTATCACAGTGTAGATGGGCGTCTTCAGTGTGTTACGATAACACCTAGCGTTTTGTGCAACAGATGAAAATGGCGCTGCGCTCAGAGAAAATTCCACAAAACTCGGCATATGTAAAGATGGTGGAAAATAGCAAAATTGTTTTGAGCCAACATATTTTCTATAAACTCTTAACTAGTTTATTCTTTCATGATTGGATGAACAAGGTTTTCACTAGGTTTAGTTGTTTGCAGACCAATCACGAACGTTCGGGCTTATAGTATCGTATCAGAATTCTCATGGGTCCAGTGGAAAGGTGTAGTATCTTCATTCATGCATGATAGCCAATAAGGAAAGAAAACTGTCTGACATGTGTACAGTATGTTGAATTCTAGCAAACAGTCAACTCCGCCATCTCTACGCATAGGCTCCAACGGAAAATTAAAGCCGTACGAAAGAGAACGGGTATCCGACATTCAGAGGCGCAGAGAAGCCTCTAAATTGCAATCACCGGCCAGAGCTGCAATCAGGCGTGTTCTTCAAAGCGTTAAACCCTTTTTTCACGCCGTATTTCTCTACCTCGAGTGCGACGGCGGTGGCAACTGTGCTTCTGCGTGGTCGCCTCTTCTACGTCCTTGACGAGCAGACGCGTCTTTTCGTCCCGGCGCAGTAGTTGTCGGCCGGCCGTGTCTCGAGACAATCATCGGCGTCGTGTCCGCCACCTGCTTCCTCCCCCACCCCTAACATGCCTCGCTCAACGCGCCGTCTTTCGCCCCTCCGAGACCTCGCCCGTCGACGGAGGTCAACGGGGTAAGGAAAGGGCTGGGTGTGATGCCGGCAGCAACTTCAATTTCAATTACGGGGGCCCAGGCCAGCACGGGCGGGGAGAGGCGAAACTGTTGTTCCAGTGTCCGGCAATATAGCTGCGCCAGCCCTTATCTCCCTCGCGCCCTTTATTCCTTCTCCCTCCCCCACCCCCCTTGTCGAGCACCCCCAGCGCTGCTGATACGCCGGGAACGCCGTCCTAAAACCCTTTCCAACCCCCTGACGACTCGACCCCTTCGGCGGTTAAACAGGGCGAGGATACGAGTTCCACGTGTGCCTTCCCCGGAGGCCTTGCTCTCTACGTCTCGAACTGAAGACGTCAGCGCAGAATAGGGAAGTGTACAGATGTGAAACGGTGCGGCGTGGTGGTTCCCTTGTGACAGGGGGCGTACCCATGCGCTGATTGGCTGCGCTAGGGTCTGGAAGTGGGCCTTTGCGTATGATTGGCTAGGTACTGCGAAAGAGTCCATATTGGCTAGGTTTTCGGCTGGCGAGCAAGTTGCCAATCAGCGCTGGCGCCAGTGTCGCCATTTTGCTGACGTCTGCTACTGGAGTTCCCGATTATTTGACGAGATGTAACTGGTTCAAGTTCGAGTTTATACACGCAAGGGACAGAGGAACCACGTTCTTCTCCCCAAACTTTCGAGTTTATGCAAGAGACAGTACTTTTTTTTTTCAATTCTAATGTGATTATTTCAATTAACTTTAAACTTATGAATTTGGGGATACGTGGAAGATAAATGTCAGAAGGAATTATTTGGTTTCTCGAAATTCGCTTAGCAACGATTTTTATGTTCACGCGAGGAAATACATCGTAACTGGTGACTTTTCAGCTTAGCTTTCGCTACTAATTTTCATCTCGTCTGCTCTTAGAAAGTACGGTATAATAAAAAGTGATTGATACAGCAGTATCAAATTTTGTGGTAAAAAAAATTATTTATTGGCATCTTCCTAAAATAGAAAATTCTACCTTCCTATCGTTAACCATTCGTAAACAGTATGTGCAGAAATGTGCTGCAATCCCTCTTTCTTAAAATAAAATAAAAACTTGAAAGTAATTTAATCAAATGTTACTTATTTTAAGCTACGTTCTATTCCACTGCAATAGTAACACTCTACATTTGTCTATTTCTTTCTTTTTTATAAATACAAAAATATCCTAGGCAATGGCAAGTATTGTACTTGGCAGTTATTTTTAGTGAAGAGTGCGTGCGAAAATCCTTTTTCACAGAACTTAGATAATCTGCAGGAATTCTGCAATAACAAAGTATTTTCCGGGTGGATTCGTNCGAAAATCCTTTTTCACAGAACTTAGATAATCTGCAGGAATTCTGCAATAACAAAGTATTTTCCGGGTGGATTCGTTTTGTCTGGTATTTTGCAGTGATTTTTTTTTTCAGACACTGTTACTTCCAGGGCCGTCCAACTTGTTCTTAGTTGAATGCAGACTTCACTTGTGATCTTAATTATGTGTAACATTATTTAAGTTTGTTTTTTTTGAGTAAAAATAATCGTGTTGGTTAAGTAATTTTGGACTGCCTCTCTCTAGACCATCGAAGAAATTTGTCCTTAACGTTGAGGTCTGTTTTAACGCCACCCATGGCATGATTCAGAATATACGAGCCACGTGATTTGGTGCCCTCATGACGTCATGTTGCTTTTCTTCATGAAACATAATTCTGTAAACAAAGAAAGAAACATGAGCGTGAATGAGTTATTTTGCCTCAACTTCGTGTGGTCTGAAAGTAATTTGAATTAAAATTACATCAGAGAAAGACATTTGTCCTCAAGTAAATTGTCATAAAAGACATTCGACTTAAAGACTACAGCGCAGAAATAAAAAAATTATTCAGGTGGCCTTAAATATGAGAACAGAATGTCACTTAGTAGTCACTTGACCTGGAAGTTACTTGACCAAAAATATATATGCCCCGAAATGATCTTGACAGTAATACCACTTTATCGAATATTTGGTTTAATCTGAAATTCGTTTAGTGTAAGTCTGTTGTCTTGGCTTCCGGTCTGGAGCCTTGCCGTGGTGGTTGGAAGAACTTACATTTCACCTTACATTGCTATTTTTTTTCACCTTACATTTTAGCAGCCTTCTTCAGGGTTAGACTGTACATTCCATAAGGCTTCTTCATGGATACGCCGTACATTCCCAGTAGGCTTCTTCAGGGTTAGACTATATATTCCATAAGACTTCTTCAGGGTTACACCATACATTCCAGTAGGCTTCTTCAGATATTCGCCCTACATCTCAGTAGGCTTCTTTAGGGTTTCGCTCTACATTTTAGTAGGCTTCTTCAGGGCTACGCCATACATTCCAGTGGGCTTGTTCAGATTTTCGCTGTACACATCAGTAGGTTTGTTCAGAGTTTCGCTGTACGACTCAGTAGGCTTGTCCAGGGTTTCATAGTAAACATAAATAGGCTTGTTCATGGTTTCGCTGTACACCTCAATAGGCTTGTTCATGGTTTCGCTGTACACCTCAGTAGGTTTGTTCAGGGTTCCGCTATACGACTCAGTAGGCTTCTTCAGGTTTTCGCCTTACATTCCATGTTGGCTTCTTCAGGGTCTCCCAACATCAAATTTTAAAGTCGTTGCTTAAAATCATCATGACGCGGCTCCAGCTTGGAAGCCAAGACAACCATCTGGACAGTACAATGTTCTGTTCTAAAAGTAATTATACTAGTAAGTAGTTTAGTTGAAAGTCACTCAGGCATTTCGCCTGAAAATGATCTTGCATTAGCAGATGGTTGTTGTGGTGGATGTGCGAGTGTTGTGGTGGGTGTTGCAGGAACCCCAGCCTGTCCGACGACGGCACCTGGACGTCNCCAACATCAAATTTTAAAGTCGTTGCTTAAAATCATCATGACGCGGCTCCAGCTTGGAAGCCAAGACAACCATCTGTACAGTACAATGTTCTGTTCTAAAAGTAATTATACTAGTAAGTAGTTTAGTTGAAAGTCACTCAGGCATTTCGCCTGAAAATGATCTTGCATTAGCAGATAGTTGTGGTGGATGTGCGAGTGTTGTGGTGGGTGTTGCAGGAACCCCAGCCTGTCCGACGACGGCACCTGGACGTCNTGGTGCCGTGTCCGTCTTTGACCAAGCCACTCGGGACTAAGTAACTCCGACACCGAACCTTCGTGATTCGTGCGCAGACGGTTAACACGGGCCAGAACATTGTTTAGCCAATCAAAGAAGCTGGACGACCCTACAGTGATTTGGACTGTATCNCGGGCCAGAACATTGTTTAGCCAATCAAAGAAGCTGGACGACCCTACAGTGATTTGGACTGTATCTTGTCTCGAAATCTTTCCGCTAAATATCACTGTCCCTAGCTCCAGGTGAACTCTGAGCCAATAATAGAGCTGCCAGGAAACGAGCGCCGAATATCGTGCCACCTGGTCTGAAGCAAACTGGCTGCACACCGGAGCAGCGGCAGCCAATGAACAAAATGTTTAAGCTCGAAAGTACATTGTAAAGGGTAGTCTAGGATACAGGTAGTTTAAACGCGAATGTGTCCCGTCCCTAAGAATAAGTAATTTCAATTAGTATAATTATTTTATTGAAATCTTCAGTTAATAAGCTTCCATCTACTGGGGAATCGGTAGAATGCTTTGAGCTTTTACTGTCAGGCCAGTGCAAAGCACTATAAATTAGTATAAATCACTGTTCAATTAGCGAATACGAGCAACGAAAATAACCAGTAGAGTTTTATTGATTTAAATGGAGCAGTGTTTCAACATATCCACAGTCAAATTCGCTGATTTTGAACCGTTTTAATTGTTTAGATTTTAGAATCAACAACTTGTCAATACTTTTTGCTATTTGCGGTTAACTAAGAACTTTCAAGATTAACCCTTGAAAAACTACCTGCCTGTAAATACTTTTTATTCTACGAAAAAACTGATTCGAGTAATTTAATTTATGTAAGGTTAGGTTAAGTTAGGTTACGTTACAGTCAAACTAAACAACAAATTTCACATTTTTATTACGTATTTGAGAAAAATAAACATATGAACATCAATTTAAAAAAAATTATTTTAGTATTAAAGGCGTGATTATAACTGGTGTATAACTATTTTACCAAAAGCTACAGCTCAACAGGCAACCCCCTTTGTCTTATTCCTGCATTCTACTACATGCTATTACTATACAGTAAGCACCCTATACATGTATATCTATTACTTTCATTCCAAGTAATTTACGTATATTCATGTATCTGTTTATTTTCTGTGAATCATTATGTTTCCGAGATGCTACAGGGCGTGACACTTTCTAAAGTCAGCTCTTTGTGCTCTTACGTATCTCATCTACCATTACTAGACGTTTAGACACGAAATTTGGAGTTACGTAGTTAATTCCGTCCAGTTCATTTAAATACATGTCCAAGAATTGGCACGGTGGTTACACGTTTTTTCTCTTAAAAATTCACATCGAATCATCATTGCATGTCTACTAGTCATGCAATACGTAATGATATTTATTTTTACATGTGGTGGATCAATACAAAATGAACCCAGAAAGAAGTTAAACAAATTCTTATAAAAATTGCGCGGTTAATTGCAAACAATCGAAATTACTTTTTTTCGTCTGTATGTTACCAGAGAAAGAACTACGTTCTTAGTTACTTTCTATAGTTAGTCACATAGGTGTTGATAGTAACAAACACCAAATACTACCAATTTTAAAAAAANTTCTTAGTTACTTTCTATAGTTAGTCACATAGGTGTTGATAGTAACAAACACCAAATACTACCAATTTTAAAAAAATTTACGCTGTGTTACGAAGTCTTATGAGTCTAATAATCTGATGCAAAATGTGGTGCAGTACTTTATGGCACCAAATTTGCTGCTTTGTAATACATTTTCCTCTAGCGTTTTCANTTCTTAGTTACTTTCTATAGTTAGTCACATAGGTGTTGATAGTAACAAACACCAAATACTACCAATTTTAAAAAAAATTTACGCTGTGTTACGAAGTCTTATGAGTCTAATAATGTGATGCAAAATGTGGTGCAGTACTTTATGGCACCAAATTTGCTGCTTTGTAATACATTTTCCTCTAGCGTTTTCATACCAGGTTTTGAAGATTCAAATCTACAACTTCAACTTAAAAGAAAACNATACCAGGTGTTGAAGATTCAAATCTACAACTTCAACTTAAAAGAAAACTATTTTTTAGCTAAATGAAAGTATGCATTCCATATTATATTATCTCTTAAACTGTCTTGGTTATTTACTGATGTGCCAGTTTCTTTGTCCACAGTTCAGGGTCGCATAAAGAGCTAATAAACAGTACGATAACTTGCTTAATTTTACTTTACAAATATTTTTTGGATGGGGGATATCTAAGTACTGGAAGTAACTCCACCACCGTTCTGTATACTAATTTAGACCCGTCATTTAATGTAGAACTCCAAATACAACATTCCACTGTGAAAATCTGGAGGTGCTCTATCTCTTTTCCTTTCTCTCTCTCTCTCTCTCTCTCTCTATCTATCTATCTATATATATATATGTGTGTGTGTGTGTGTGTGCGCGCGTGCGCGTGTGTGTACATATACACACAGGGTGTATATTTTGGACTGTATATTTCACACTTATTAGGGAATTCGCCATTAAAATACAATAAGAAAAGCTTACAGGCATTTTGTCCTCATGTGATTCGCCTTTGAATGTGAACTTAACATGAGGGGAACGAACGTTTAGCATTTAGGCAACTAGAGTGATTCTCGGCAGGATATATACTACAAAATGAAAGGTGGTATTTTTCGTACAGTGGAACGTCAATTAAATCAAGCAAATGTGTTTTTGTAGTTGTTATTTTATTTTCATGATAGTAAGTATAGCGTAGAATAATAAAGGATAAATATATCATTTCTAAACATGACGATAGTTTAAATTTTGTAAAAGTTGCCGATTGTTTACGTTTAAATTTGTTTGTATTGTGTCGAACACTTGTGCCATAGGTTACGTTGAAAATGTATCTAGTGTCGTGAGATATATATTTAATTTCGTTTAATACTGTAGCTCAGTGATTCCCAACGTTCTATGAACCGCGACCCATAAATAAAATACCAAAGTTCAGGACCCACTTTAATGCCTTATGCGAGAATCTTACCGTTTCGCTGTTCCATCATGTTCACATTGTATTTCTCACGTAGCGTAAGGAAGTGAAGGTTAGTAGGATTAAAAAATAGTTTAAAAAGTTGAAGTATTAAAGATCAATTTTAATGAAAAAGATACATAATCAAACAGCATTGCACAATGAGTTATATTACTAATTAAGTTTAAAAATCATTTTGGTTGTAAGAAATCAGATTTTTCAATTCGAAGGATGCATTTTTTTTTCCTGTTTATTCCCATTACAGCTGTAGTGTCCACTTCAATTCTTGTCACTGCTAACTCTGCGTAGTATTTTACGTCTGATTGACAGTTGCATTGCATGTGTGTAGGTTCTAAATTATAACATTTATAACTCATGCATATGTTTATGTATGTAATTATATTTTTCGGGGCCCACCAAAAGGTTAGTCTGGACCCACAAGTGGGTCGTGACCCATACTTTGGGGAATACTGATGTAGCTGATAATGACGTGAAACAAGTATGTAGTTCTTGAAGCTACGCACTTGGACACAATGGAACTCGCATATCTAACAGAAGCGCCTGCCAGACATCGGTCATCGAAGGTACGCGTGATGGGATGCGGGCTGATGAGGCAGCCCGCATCTTCAACGGTGAAGAATGAAGAGGCTGCGCAACGAAGCGTACCGCTGGGGAGTCTGCGCATGCGCAGTCGCTCCTGTCAGTTGGTTGCCTATTGAAAGAGGACGAACGTCTCAATGTCCAGAGCCACCAGAACCTTTCCGCGTTTAGTTTTTTCTGAAAAATCTGTGTAAGTACCCAGTAATATCTTTACCAGGATAATTTTAAAGATCAGCAAGTATCAAAATGGATCGGATATTTGGGGGGTAGTTTACTTTAGCAAATCGGAAATCGTAGTGAACACGAACCACGCATATCACAGCCCCCGCCAGAAAATCGTCGGCAAATTGGTCAATCAAGATACGGAGATGGATGGCACATGGTAGCACACCGTATAACTAGGGCCAGTGACTTTTCGCGTAAAAATCGGAGCACACAGTAGACTTCAATACTATATACACACCTCNCAGTGACTTTTCGCGTAAAAATCGGAGCACACAGTAGACTTCAATACTATATACACACCTCAGCTGCTGTTATACCACCATTGGCTGCTGGTGCCGTGTCCGTCTTTGACCAAGCCACTCAGGACTAAGTAACTCCGACACTGAACCTTCGTGATTCGTGCGCAAACTCTTAACACGGGCCAGAACATTTTTTTTTAACCAATCAAAGAAGCAGGACGACCCTACGGTGCTTTGGACTGTATCTTGTCTCGAAATCTTTTCACGAAATATCACTGCCCCTACGTATAACAATCCCGAAGGACTTTGGTACGATTTTCTCAAATTGGGGACAATCTCGACTTGTAAAACATGTGCCTCTGCCAACTAGGTGACCTCCATGAANTCCCGAAGGACTTTGGTACGATTTTCTCAAATTGGGGACAATCTCGACTTGTAAAACATGTGCCTCTGCCAACTAGGTGACCTCCATGAATGAAGTTGATGTGGTACCTTCAGCCCATCAGGGAGATCATTGACTTGCGTGGTATTTCCTCAAATGCCTCTTTGAAATCAGTCCGATACACGGAGTGCCAGGACGGAAGCGTGATATATTCCGACACTTAGTGACTAATAACACGATTCAAATACATGTGATATCGTCCGATCGGGTGTACGACCGCGATGCGAGCATGGCCTTGAGTTGCCACCGCGCATGTGCGGTACGTGGGTGGGGGCGCTGCAGCGACTGGCGGTGACTTGGCGTCGGCGAAATTTCCCGGGCAGAGTATCTCGCGACAACGATGTGCTGTCGGTTTAAGACAAGAAAATATTAACACGCTTACGTAGACGTATTCACGTAAAATCCACAGCCCTGTCCCTTACACAGCCTCACTCCGAGATTTTGCATTTAAGTTTGTTGTAGTGAAGTTCGTGAACCGTCCCCACTCTGACAAGAAAAATTTGAAACGTAAAAAAAAAAAAAAACCGCCCGTTTTAAAAATGCCAGGTTATATCATCTTTATTATAAGTCTTTGAATACTGTGGGGTGGAATTTGTAATTCTGTAACGGTAGTATTTTTCGCTTACATTGTGTATTATAATATCCGCCCACTATGCTCACACATTTTGCAACTGTCCATCTCGGATTATCTGTTTTCTCCCTGCTAAAATAATCTCCTCCCACGTGACTTACAAAACCTTCGCCCGCCTGACGGACATTATCTCCTCCCACTGCGTTCTTCTCTAACTGCAAAGCAGCGTGAACCGTTGTTACCGACTGTGATTTACATCCTTCATGGCCTACAATAATTAACCCACCGGTGGGTATAGGGAGGCCTTCATAGAATTGTTTACGGTTTTCCTCTTGTATTCCATGACGCTATACCACTTCCATTTTAGACGTGATTCTTTGACTGTTTTGCAGGTGGAAAGAGTTAACAGTAACTCAGTTATTGTAGGTGGGGTTGCCTACCCTACCTTTGGCGGATAGGTAGGAATAGTCTATTCACGGTTTCTTCACATTTTTTGGATCAAACCTTTGAAAAATCACCCGCTGTATTGCGTGTTTGGTTTTCTCTCAAATATGACGCTTATCACAAACGTTGTATATATGTGTTAACATAAAAGTACCTTATTTTTAGTTAAATTGAAATTTTACTTATATTCTATCTACAGATTGTAAAATTGCATTTATAATTAGTGTGGATGCAAACTGGGAGAAAATAGTTGTGTNTTAAGTTTGTTGTAGTGAAGTTCGTGAACCGTCCCCACTCTGACGAGAAAAATTTGAAATGTAAAAAAAAAAAAACCGCCCGTTTTAAAAATGCCAGGTTATATCATCTTTATTATAAGTCTTTGAATACTGTGGGGTGGAATTTGTAATTCTGTAACGGTAGTATTTTTCGCTTACATTGTGTATATAATATCCGCTCACTATGCTCACACATTTTGCACCTGTCATCTCGGATTATCTGTTTTCTCCCTGCTAAAATAATCTCCTCCCACGTGACTTACAAAACCTTCGCCCGCCTGACGGACATTATCTCCTCCCACTCCGTTATTCTCTAACTGCAAAGCAGTGTGAACCGTTGTTACCTACTGTGATTTACATCCTTCGTGGCCTACAATAATTAACCCACCGGTGGGTATAGGGAGGCCTTNAATTAACCCACCGGTGGGTATAGGGAGGCCTTCATAGAATTGTTTACGGTTTTCCTCTTGTATTCCATGACGCTATACCACTTCCATTTTAGACGTGATTCTTTGACTGTTTTGCAGGTGGAAAGAGTTAACAGTAACTCAGTTATTGTAGGTGGGGTTGCCTACCCTACCTTTGGCGGATAGGTAGGAATAGTCTATTCACGGTTTCTTCACATTTTTTGGATCAAACCTTTGAAAAATCACCTGCTGTATTGCGTGTTTGGTTTTCTCTCAAATATGACGCTTATCACAAACGTTGTATATATGTGTTAACATAAAAGTACCTTATTTTTAGTTAAATTGAAATTTTCCTTATATTCTATCTACAGATTGTAAAATTACATTTATAATTAGTGTGGATGCAAACTGGGAGAAAATAGTTGTGTTGGTAACGCTTGCTGAGAAGCAGGAGAGGGGAAGGAATCGGCCGTGGCCTGTGGTAAGGTTTACTCTACTTAGGTTGGGAACAAAACGAGATTTCTTATAGGAGAGCTTGGTATAGGAAAAATTCACGCCGAAAGGTGGTCTGGTGTTCCAAAGTAGTCGCTTTTAAGCTGGCGGTAAATGGATAAAAAAATTTATTTGTGCGTAAAAGTTCGTGCTTGGCTCGAATTGTAATATACTGTATGTATACTTACCCTAGCAAAACTTTTCAGTTTTAACTTTATTTCGTAACTATTATTCAGCCCTCCAATGTTGTTTACAAGATCAAACCGTAAAAATACAATTGTGTTTGGCATTGAACCACCATAAGCAAGCTTATTTCACTNATGGATAAAAAAATTTATTTGTGCGTAAAAGTTCGTGCTTGGCTCGAATTGTAATATACTGTATGTATACTTACCCCAGCAAAACTTTTCAGTTTTAACTTTATTTCGTAACTATTATTCAGCCCTCCAGTGTTGTTTACAAGATCAAACCGTAAAAATACAATTGTGTTTGGCATTGAACCACCATAAGCAAGCTTATTTCACTNATGTTGTTTACAAGATCAAACCGTAAAAATACAATTGTGTTTGGCATTGAACCACCATAAGCAAGCTTATTTCACTGTAAAAACATTACGAGTTTAAGTGCGAAATAAATATAGCCATTATCAAAAAGAACAATGAACTTTTCTCATTTCCCTTGAGGAAATTGAACAGGTAAGCGCTAAAAATAATGTTCTTAACATTCCATTTTTTTTTTTTTGCTGTTTAGTTGTTATGTGTAAATACAGTAATTGTGTAAGCCAACGTTTCGCTAAAGCCAGTTTACGACATAATATTTAACTATATGTGAACATACTTTCCACTCTCATGTGAAGAACAAGGTTAAGTTTTACGTAGGTTCAAAAACAATACAAATATCTAAGAGGTTTTTACACAACTATATTTTATTTTATGAAAATTGCAATCATCGCATTTGCTTACAATAATACGGAAAAATACGGTACATATGTGAAACCAGTGTACCCTGGTGGCAAAAATTTTATTTGCCAAACTGTCAGCATTGAGTTTCCAAACTGAGTAGAAGAAACTTACCTGTGGTAAGGAATCACCCCAGCATTCGCCTGGCGTGATTTCGGGAAGCCATGGAAAACCGAAATCACGATGGCCAGACCGGGATTCGAACCCAGGTCCTCCCGAATGCAATTCCAAATGTTTACCGAGCGAGTTGCTGCCTTCTGCATCCTACCGTCAATGGTTTTGTGTTGTAATTTTTGAGAGAGGCATTTCCGGATCTGGATGTATTAAATNCCTTCTGCATCCTACCGTCAATGGTTTTGTGTTGTAATTTTTGAGAGAGGCATTTCCGGATCTGGATGTATTAAATCTCAAGTTTATGTTTTTTAACCTACTCCCGTTGCCCTTGGTAATTTATAACATTACGGTAACATCCTGTATGAATGCATGTATGAATGCATGTATACATGCATGTATACATGCATGTATATCCATGTAGTTTCAGGATAACCTATTATAGCACCCTGTTTGGCACAAGTCAAGAGAACCGTAATAAGTAATCATGAATCCATGCAACAGCATATTATAAAATCTTCGTCGTAGTACAATATATTATTTGTTAGCAACAGAGATGCATTTCCTAAGGCTCTGCTTCATCGCTTTTGCAGAAATTCTACGTTTTCGCGTCATAATTTTGGATTAATAGTAATTACTGACAACGTACGATTACAGAAAATTTACATTTTACGAGTTTTTTTAATATTTCTGTGCGTATTTTTTGTGTCTTATCTGCAACACACAATGAAAATTAGATACACAATTATTAAACAACTAGTAAATTGTAAATTTTATATTATCAAACATTTCTAATAATGTCTCTGGAACTGAAATTACGACACGAAAACGAATAATTCCTGCGTAATAGGTGAAGCCGAAGCTTGGACCTAACCATGTTGGACATACACTGGAGAGCCAAAAAAACTGGTATAGGCATGCGTATGCAAATAACAGAGGTATGGAACCAATCAGAGCAACNCAATGAAAATTAGATACACAATTATTAAACAACTAGTAAATTGTAAATTTTATATTATCAAACATTTCTAATAATGCCTCTGGAACTGAAATTACGACACGAAAACGAATAATTCCTGCGTAATAGGTGAAGCCGAAGCTTGGACCTAACCATGTTGGACATACACTGAAGAGCCGAAAAAACTGGTATAGGCATGCGTATGCAAATAACAGAGGTATGGAACCAATCAGAGCAACGCGATGCGGTCGGCTGCTAGATCGGTTACTGCTGCTACAATGGCAGGTTATCAAGATTTAAGTGAGTTTGAACGTGGTGTCATAGTCGGCGCACGAGAGATGGGACATAGCATCTCCGAGGTAGCGATAACATTTGGATGTTCGCGTACGACCATTTCACGAGTGTACCGTGAATATCGGGAATCNGAGTGTGCCGTGAATATCGGGAATCCCCGAAAACATCACATCTTCGACATCGTTGCGGCCGGAAAAATATAGTGAACGGACGGGACAAACGACGACTGACGAGAATCATTAAACGTGACAGACGTGCAACCCTTTCTCAAATTGGCGNCGGGAAAACATCACATCTTCGACATCGTTGCGGCCGGAAATATATAGTGAACGGACGGGACAAACGACGACTGACGAGAATCATTAAACGTGACAAACGTGCAACCCTTTCTCAAATTGGCGCAGATTGGATTTGTGGACTGCCCTGCAGGATTCGTGGTGTGAATTGCCTCCTGCATACCTTCAGACATTAGTCGAGTCCATGCCACATCGTCTTGCGGCACTTCTGCGTGCTCGGGGGGCCCTACACGATATTAGGCAGGTGTACCAGTTTTTTTGGCTCTTCAGTGTAAAAAGAAGTGATGTTATCAAGAAAAAGATGAAGTTGAAGATCGATATTGATGACGACATCCAACAAAGACACATCTGGTTTGGACACGTGGGTATAACGAAGTAGAGAGAGGATTCCATGTGAGATATTACGATGGATACCTTCTCAGAGATACGAGCGAGGTTGTCCGATACTTAACTGGCAGGACGACGTAGACGAGGACGTAAAAAAAGTAACGTGATTACGGAGGCTTGCAAAGGCAGATGACGATGGCGACTGAAGGCAGGCGTGGTGACATACGCAGACATTTGGATATAATACGTGTAAATATGATAATGCAAGTATTTTATAAGTGTATTCTGAAAAGGTCCATGGGCAAAGTGAATGTATTTAATGAAGTATAACTGGGTGTCTTGTGTTACCAAACAGAAATTTGTAAAGTGATTGTAGGTATTAAAATTGCTTGCAATAGTGTTAGTTGTGCGATATACAATAATACCACACATACTCTTCACCAACTCAGCAAACACCTCACTGCCGTTAAATGACTATGTAGCACGTTAAAATTTTAAAACGTTATATTATTTTACCTGCTACTGTTTTGCAGTACTGTGATATTACTTCGTTTTTATTTTACATAGGTAGCGAGATCAGTTTCGCACGTATTCTCTAATTTCCTATGTAATTAACGTAATACATTTTCTCATCCAACTGGTTATATTTTTATTAGCTTCTCACTCGTCCGCAATAATGGCAGTAGAGTATTATATTCGGTGGTGTGTTCGCCGCGTTCTTCTCGAGTTTCACGTAACCATAGCACACGCGTAAAAAAATGAGTAAAGGTCGAGCAAAGCGAGAGGACAGTATCGGGACATCACACTCCAGTGCTTCCTGCAAGCGGGGCACAGTGACGTCGGCGAGGAGCCAAGCCGCAGGGTTGAAGTTCCGCGAACAAAACTCATTAGTACCGCGTCACGGCGTCTGATCAGTTCCTCTTGACACGCGGTCGACTGCGGAGTAGTTTGGAAAACGCGTCGACGTGCGGGGAACCGCGAGAGAACTGCGACAGCAAATAAGAAAGAGAAAAAAAACTACTGACGTGGGCCGACGTTCAGGAACTTGTTCCGTTTCTCTCGCTCGTCAGGAGAAGCGCTTCCTACTCCACGAAGTCACGCGAAGAGCCGGCGACAGAGGACTCTAGTTAGTCGCCTTCGTTGTAACACGTGTTCAGTCACCAGTAGGTGTGTGCCAAACGGTTACTTTCTTGGGACGTGTTCCATCGTTATAGTTCCAAGTAAGTAACACGTTCCGGTAACGTGTTATTTTTTGTGACAGGTTACCGTAAAACATTTCTCGCCCGTCCCGGCGTTCCGGGGAGGAACGGTTACGTTGTTCGATGCTTGGCGTTCCAAGAACTAACGTTCGCGCATGCCTACCGTTGCAAACCGAGACGTTCCAAAAAAATAACTTTTACGCAAGCGCAGTAGTGAAGCGGTTTAAGTGAGGCAATCCAAGACGTTACAAAAATAACTGTATAAACAATGGAACGTGTTATTCGTGTAACACGTTACCAAATTGTAACAGTTTTTTATAACCGTTGCGTTAAATAACTCCCATCTCTAGTTGCTTGGTCGGGGAGGGTTGCAGAGTTAACAAAGGTACAGTCTGTTCACAGATTCTTCACACTTTTTAAATCACCCCATGTACGATGTTTTTGGTTGCTTCCTAAATATGCCACGTATCAGAACACTGTAAAAGAATTTCCGATAAACTTCCTAAACTGTAAAGGAAGTTTTTAGCCTATACAGTATACGGTAATAGTACTACGTATCAAGCTGAAAATATGGGACTATTTAGCATCGCTGCTATACAAAGTTGGGAACTTCCCTACCCATTTGACTCTTTCCCGAGCAACTGTAGGAACGCTACCATGGATGTATGGGAAGATACTTTACCATTCGCGCTTTTCCACCGTACGTATACACTGATCAGGTAAATTTACAAGTAATTTCTTACAGTGAAACGTTTTATACTTCTGTTAACATAAAAAGTTCCCTATTTTTTGTTAAATCGAACTTTTACGTATATTCTGTCTATAGAGTAAAGTATTTCATTTATAATTAATATGAATAAAAACATAGAGAGAAAAGGTGTGTTGGTAATGCATAGTAAGAAATACTTATTTTACAAGTTATTATTGAACTGAGTTCGCACGAATTCAGCGCGTTGTCGCTTTGGTGTAATATTCTCGACTTAGTTAAGCTTTGTTTGGACGAGGTGGAGGAATAGGCTGAAAGTAGGNCACCGTACGTATACACTGATCAGGTAAATTTACAAGTAATTTCTTATAGTGAAGCGTTTTATACTTCTGTTAACATAAAAAGTTCCCTATTTTTTGTTAAATCTAACTTTTACGTATATTCTGTTTATAGAGTAAAGTATTTCATTTATAATTAATATGAATAAAAACATAGAGAGAAAAGGTGTGTTGGTAATGCCTAGTAAGAAATGCTTATTTTACAAGTTATTATTGAACTGAGTTCGCACGAATGCGGCGTGTTGTCGCTTTGGTGTAATATTCTCGACTTAGTTAAGCTTTGTTTGGACGAGGTGGAGGAATAGGCTGAAAGTAGGCTAGAATTATAGCAGGACTTCAGGAAAGTTGGCAGTAACCGTGAGTGGAATAGACTATAGTCATTTTCGCAACATACACGTATCCCTAAATGCTGTTCGCGGTAAATTGAGCACTTTTGAAATCAACCTTTAAAACATGTAATTTGCCACTATCTGCGTACATTTCAACGGGCACACCGACTGGCACGCATCCAGTTAAATTGGTAACGACGCACGGAAGAAAATTATTTCCGTGTATTAACGTTGAATTATAAGTGTTAGAAAAACACTTGTTAATACTGAAATAATTTATCTTGCTTTCGGTTATTTTAATACATAGAAGTGTAAGAATTAATATAATTTGTAAAACATTTACTTTTATAATANTTAAATCAACCTTTAAACGTGTAATTTGCCACTATCTGCGTATATTTTAACGGGCACACCGACTGGCACGCATCCAGTTAAGTTGTTAACGACGGGAGAAAATTATTTCCGTGTCTTAACGTTGAATTATAAGTGTTAGAAAAACACTTGTTAATACTGAAATAATGTATCTTGCTTTCGGTTATTTTAATACATAGAAGTGTAAGAATTAATATAATTTGTAAAACATTTACTTTTATAATAATTTCACAGTTGCAGTTGACTAATGCATAAATAAAGGGATCAGGCCCATAACAATGCTAATTTTACATACTCTACGGTGGAAGGATACATGATGTGCATATAAGTATATCTTAAGCAGGGCTTTCATAAGTGCTCAGTTCACCACCGTGGACTGCCTATTCCACAAACAAACCAAGAAAAACTGTAACTATTTATTTTCTCTTGCCTTAAGTCCCTGCTACACTGTCTAATTTTCGCCTCTATATATGCTTGACAGTAAAATTTGAAAACAAAATACCATCATAAAATTTTTCCATCCAAAAAATTTGATCAAATATCTTTGAATGCATTAAAAAATGTAACACTGAATTATTTTTCTGTCAGATTTTAGTTTAAATTTATTTTTAAAAAAAAAGTAATTTTTAAAGTAAGATAATGCTGTTATTTCCATGCAGTCCAGTGCAAGAAGAAATGTAACGAATCTTGTGATTTACTTTCACTTCTTTACTAAATTTAAGTTGTATTTATCAGCGACATTTCCTGTACAACGGCGTTCGATACATATTAGTGATTTATAGTGTAATTTCAAATAACATGCATGCTTAGAGAACTTGTATATNTACAACGGCGTTCGATACATATTAGTGATTTATAGTGTAATTTCAAATAACATGCATGCTTAGAGAACTTGTATATAACGGCGGTTTTTGTCTTGCGCGATTCCGAATAGCTCTGCACGTCAAACATCAAAGAAATTTTTAGAACCGTTCCAATATTCAAAATATTTGATGGAAACCAAGGCCATACAACTTTCCAGACGAACATGGAGGCGATAATGACGTTTCGGTGACGTCAGTCTGAAGGAAAAGTTTGGCGGTGTGACAGGGGCTTACCGCCATTTCTTTGATTCTTCTGGTACGTTTGTTGCCCTGAGTTGTTTAAGTGTTCGTGTTGTTAATACTGTCAACAAGTATAACAAAAGTATTCAGTTTACACGTGACCCTCTTGAAATGTTTCATCCGAGCTGTTTCCAAAAAAGAAGTATGGAATGGGTATAAGGGTAATTGTTTATAAAAGGGGCGGTCTGGAACATTTTATATCCCACTATTGTAAATTNGTCTGGAACATTTTATATCCCACTATTGTAAATTAAATATCCTACAAATTCTCGCTCTTTAATAACATTTTCACTCATACTCATGTGCTCTTAAATTTCTAGTGTTCTTGGTTGGTCCACGCAGATAAATATTTTAATAATCCCAAAAGTGGTTTGATACGTATAACTAACATTTTCCAGAATAATAGTGTCCCAAAACATACAACTCTAAAATTCTTCAGTATAAAAGTGACCCAATATATAACTATACAATTTTTCAGAATGCAATATTTTAATTTTTTNCTCTAAAATTCTTCAGTATAAAAGTGACCCAATATATAACTATACAATTTTTCAGAATGCAATATTTTAATTTTTTTAATTTAAAATTTAAATTAATCGTGAAAGCGGAAAATATCTCACTTGTGAATGTTTAATTTCAATAATTTTGTACATTGGGCCACTTTTGTGATTATTAAAATACTAGTTGTGCCCGCGGCTCCGCTCGCGTGAACTAAAGAATTTGGTTTGGGTTTTTTTTTAAAATAAAGTTGAATTTTATTTAGTGTTAATTAAGAAATAAATAATCATTAGACAAATATTTTAAATTTAAACATACTTTTATTTTTTTACATTTTAATATTTTGCGTAAAGTCATTTGTTGATTTTTTCTTTTTCTAATCTAAAGACATATATTTTATCGTAGGGCCTCTTTGTACATTACTTNCTCTAAAATTCTTCAGTATAAAAGTGACCCAATATATAACTATACAATTTTTCAGAATGCAATATTTTAATTTTTTAAATTTAAAATTTAAATTAATCGTGAAAGCGGAAAATATCCCACTTGTGAATGTTTAATTTCAATAATTTTGTACATTGGGCCACTTTTGTGATTATTAAAATACTAGTTGTGCCCGCGGCTCCGCTCGCGTGAACTAAAGAATTNGTGATTATTAAAATACTAGTTGTGCCCGCGGCTCCGCTCGCGTGAACTAAAGAATTATTGTTTGGGTTTTTTTTTTAAATAAAGTTGAATTTTACCTAGTGTTAATTAAGAGATAAATAATCATTAGACAAATATTTTAAATTTAAACATACTTTTATTTTTTACATTTTAATATTTTGCGTTAAGTCATTTGTTGATTTTTTCTTTTTCTAATCTAAAGACATATATTTTATCGTAGGGCCTCTTTGTACATTACTTNTAAGTCATTTGTTGATTTTTTCTTTTTCTAATCTAAAGACATATATTTTATCGTAGGGCCTCTTTGTACATTACTTTTTTCTTTTTTTATTGGGCGCAAGTAACATGCAAATTGCTACTGCAACTGACACGTTGCATGTTGACTTATGCTATCTGATACCATGTAGATTGTGAAAACGACATGTAAGCACATACATATGCAGACTCCAGTTACCTGACACCATGCAGGTGCAGGCCTGTGAAAATGCTAACACAGCCCGGGCCATGCAAGCACAGATTTTTTTTTTTTTTTTAATTTTGACCAGGACAGCTGCCTTGCCTGTCCATGCATGCTCGCAAACTCAACTACAGTAACATAAATAAATTAAAAATTTAATAAAAATAAATTTTATTTCTAAGATACACCTTTTCATAATATTTTTTAAAATTAAAAAATACATTTACAAAGAATTATAACTATATGAAACTATTCTTATTGTGTGCCAATGACCATATGAAGAAAAAAAACATTATTATTGCTGGTCTATATAAGTCTTGGATAGTCAAAGAAATTATATACAAAAATTATTAATACAAATTATAACAAAAATGAAACAATATTTATTGCCCGCACATACGCGCTATTACTTCTGTTAAACCCTTGCTCCAGCATATGTCCCGATAGCCGAGTGGTCTAGGTTGGCTACGTGCCGACTCAAGGATCGGCAGTTCGATTCCGCTCTCCTCCAGACGATATTTTGAGCTCTGCGAAAATATTGAAAAGCAGTTTCCAACTCTAGAANTTCCGCTCTCCTCCAGACGATATTTTGAGCTCTGCGAAAATATTGAAAAGCAGTTTCCAACTCTAGAACCAACATGGCGGTGGAGCGAGAGTGACACCAGCTCATTCTAGCTGCCATTTCCTTAAACAAATGTGGTGGTCGATGTAAAAAAAAAAATTGGAAACAAGAAGGCTGAGAAAATAGTGGATGGCAGAAACAAAATGGTGGACAGAAACGAGACGGTTGATGGAAACAAAATTGCGGCCGGAAACAATATAGAAAACGGAAACAACATGGCTGTTGATATGTCGTCCAAGATGGTGGATCCAAGATGGTGGCAGATCCGCTGATTCGCAGCCCCCAGCCCCCGTCCTCGGATCTGCCAAATCTATATATTAATTATATTCGACAACTCTGGTTAATTGGCGATTATCAGCGGCCCTTTTAAAATTATGAATTTATTTGGAGATTGTTTAAGTTTAATACTTTTTGCGGCATAGTAAAAAGAGCAACAATTAATTATTATTTGCTTCTGCCTTCGTTATAACAAATTCTGTTTTCTGATTGCGATACAAACATTTCGACCACTTAAGTTATTATTTAATATTATTGTCTTAAGTTTCACGAACTCAAGTATGGATAGGATAAACTTCGCTCATAAATAGTTTCACTTTCATAATAAATCTCAGCACATAAACCAAAGATATTCTCAGGGACATCAAGCATCAGACAAATGACGACGATTGGAATAAAGAGAAAATTGTGAATTCTTAAACATGCGGCCAAATATTCTATAAATTTTTGCGTCTGTAGTGAATAATAAATAAAATAAAAATTATCTATCTACGACATGGCCTATAAGTATTTTCATACTGTGAATCAAATACCAACTCATTCGGCGGGTCTTTACTTTGGGGAAGACATTAATTTTTTCTAATGCGGTTGCCAATAGTATTGCTGGTAAAAATAACTTATCGCACTAAAATAATCTCGTTATATATTTGCCTCGTGTTTGCTATAATAGAGTTGATTAAGCCTTCGTAATAATAATTATTATTGAAGTGCTTTAAACAAAAAAGACTTTGATGACTTCAGAATAAGCATGCCAATCCCTCGACACGCTATTCCGTGTTCGATTCGTGTTTCATCCGAGTGTGAATATTTACTAGCAATTTTTTATTTAATGTGGAGTGATGGAATATGCAGCAAATATATTCACGACAGGACCGAATTTAAAAATTATTACTTTTGTGACTTACCTTTATACGATACGTCCCAGTAGAATCCCTAGGCCAATAATCAACGCTAAACAATATCGTTACCGAATAGCGCCAAAACGCGTTGCGTATCTCATCTAGAAAGCAGCAAATGACGTAGCAGCTAGCATACAATCTAAAAAGAAAATCGCAAAACATTCCGGTATCAACCAACAGTAAAATGGGGCTCTATAACTTTGTCGAAATAACAGCGATTTTTTTTTCCCCGGCCCCGAAAGTGTTGACGTCAGTCGTTACGTCAAAGGCCCGAATCGACCGAAAGACTTCGCAAAAAAATATCAGAGCCACATCAATCTAATACGTGGCCTGCCCCTGCGGTAAATTGGCCGAGAGTTCCGGGGTAAGTCAAACACGCTTATATATTTTCCGTGTGGAAGGGAGGGGGGAGGAGGGAGGTTGAAGACACCGTCAAGCTTCCATCCCTTTCTCCACATAACCCTTCCACCCACTTCCAAGGCGGCATCCCTTACGGCGGTAGGCGTCCAATAAGCCTCAGTGTGATATACGACTGGCGTCGGACGCTACCCTCAGGCATCCCGTGTCAACAAAAGACCACCGACTATCACTACCCTCCCTTTTTTCCTTCTTCCCTCTGTCTTTGCATCCCCCACCGCTGCTGGAACCGCACGTGAATAAAAAAAAAGGGTGGAACTTTTCCAATAACTCGGAGCGGGTCCGGTATGGAAAGCGGACCGAAGGGTGCCCGGGGAATGCCGGGGGGTGGAGTGGTATAGGGGGTATTGGGGGGTCAGGACGATGAATCCAGACGCAGCATCCCAGGAACTTGTTTAAGACTCTTCCTCCGGCGGCATCTCTCTGGGGTTGTCCCGGGCTCGCGGAGATGCCCGGCGCGCTGGCAGACGGCAGTGATGGATGGTGAGTTGTCAGCACCTTGGTGTTCGCTCCTCGCTGTGTCTCGCTCCCTAGCGCACACGTCAGCCGCTGTGGCGGTGTCTCGAACTCTCTCCAAGTATACACGTGTCCGTGCTTGGCCCACCTGCGACGTCACCATGCGTAATATCAACGCTGCCCGAAATATTACACAGGTTGTGTGTGAAAAACACTGACAAAGTCCGCCTGCATTTCGGTGTGTAAAAATAAGTCGTAAACATAAACGCGACATATGGTCGCCGATGCTTGGTAACGGTGGTACGCATCCTTGAAGGCGGAGCTGACGCACAGGTTTATTGTCATTTTANTAGCGCACACGTCAGCCGCTGTGGCGGTGTCTCGAACTCTCTCCAAGTATACACGTGTCCGTGCTTGGCCCACCTGTGACGTCACCATGCGTAATACCATCGCTGCCCGAAAAATTACACAGGTTGTGTGTGAAAAACACTGACAAAGTCCGCCTGCATTTCGGTGTGTAAAAATAAGTCGAAAACATAAACGCGACACATGGTCGCCGATGCTTGGTAACGGTGGTACGCATCCTTGAAGGCGGAGCTGACGCACAGGTTTATTGTCATTTTACATTAGGTATTTTACATTGAACAATGGCAATGATGTGTAGTTGAACGAATATCTGCAGTCACTGGGACCACGGTGGTATAGTGGTTAGGCTACTCGCCCTTCACGTAGGCAACTCGGGTTCCATTCCCGGTGGGGTCGCCCCAGGATCTTCGCAAGCGGGAATCGTGCCGGACGATGCCGCTGGTTGCTGGGTTTTCTCGCTCTTGCATTCCGGCGCTGCTCCATACCTCGCTTCTTCCTTATCGGCTCTCAAGTCCTCGAAGCCCAAATATTTTCACTCATTCACTCTGCAGCCACTGCAAAACCTGTTGCTGCCATAAAAGTATTTTTCGTAGAGAATATAAGTGTCGCATAAATGTAATGGCAAAGCTTAATTGTTTTTCTAATTACGGATTATTAATGAGCACGTTGAAATTAACGAAAAAGCTCGTCTTGCGTCATCACTGTAAACCCGACCGTCATGTTAATTTTCTATCGCATGTCATATCGTAGTGTTTCTATCAAATTTCAAAAAGTTTCAAGTTCACTAAAAAAAAAAAAAAATTAATCCTTCCTCCCAGCAAAAGCTTAATTCGCAAACCTGGACTCTCTTTTTGATTTTAGGGTAAGTAAGTAAAAGAAAACCCGACAGGCGAGTCGCAACGAAACTGAACAACGTGGTCCCGGTCTAAAACGTAGAAGAGGTAATGACGTCACACCGCAGCTTGCTCGTTGGTGGTCGACCGTACAATCAGTTCCCTCTGCTATCGCTGTGTTTATTGGCTCCTGCTTCTCGTACCGCGAGAGTACACTCGTGGGTAAACGCCCGCTGTTAGGCGCCGTGCAAATATTGGACGTCGCGTGACCGTTAGACCCGGGAATAAATACTGCAACGCTGCCACGGGCCCAGCAATAGTGTGCACTCTACTGTATACACTGTAACGCATTACAATAACGGAAGTTCGCACGGTGATTTCTTCCTCTGTGCCAGGGTAGTACTCTTAATTTTTTTTTTTGTACAGGGCAATTCCACGTTCTGCTAGAGATTTTATAACTTATACTATCGTCGAATGCAAAGGTTTAAAATTTGATTTTTAAATGCATTTGCTAATGATGTGAATGTAAAACAGGCCTGCAAGTGTGCGCGGTGTGACTCAACAGTTCGAGAACAATGGAAATGAGGGAAAAGTAACGCCAGTTTTATTTTTAACCGGAAACAATTTACCTCGACTTGTGAACGTGCAAATGACGGTCGTCTTGATTGTTCATGCACCACCAAAGTGCAGCCACCGCTAATAACGTCACAAATATATTAGAAATATTAATTTCATTAGTGTCATTATCATTACTCGATAATGGGTAACTTAGAGAATGGGGTTATAAGGTTGGTATAATACTTGTCTACTGTCTTAAGTCTCAGCAGTAATATATCAACGTTAGCGTTCGTTGCGAAACTGTGTTTTCAAACTTAAACACAATGACTACGACTGACTCGTCATTCTCTATTCCCTGAGTGTGTAACCAACTTAATCGCTGCTGCTTTGCNTAAACACAATGACTACGACTGACTCGTCATTCTCTATTCCCTGAGTGTGTAACCAACTTAATCGCTGCTGCTTTGCCTAGGTTGTAAACGTTGGCTTTTTCGAAGCAACACTTACTCTCACAACCAATGTTCGGTAATGATTCGTGCCAACTTTTTTTTAATTGTTATCAGTATCCACAATAAAAATTTATCGGTGACAAAGTTGCAGTTTTTTACACTTATTCCACGCCTAGTGACGAACTTAAGGCGGCATTGACGAGCATNTACACTTATTCCACGCCTAGTGACGAACTTAAGGCGGCATTGACGAGCATGTAGTGTTGGAACTGTTTTCAGAGAGGTGGAAGAGGATTGTATGTAAAGAGAAAATAATAATTTGTTTATTTGCACCTGTGGCATTAGTCCGCACTGTTGACGTATGAGTCTGTGTTGCCACAGCACATATTTAAATTGACTGCAAATTTTTCAATGATGGAAACGTTATAACTTAAATTAATCTAGTCATGTAAAAGTATTTAAAAATTACAATGTGAAATTTTTTTTTACTTTGAAATGGATCCTGTTACTATAACGTCACCATGGCTGTAAAGGTCACGAATTAGACTCAGCAGAAGTTTTCTTTAAACATATTCTTTTTGCTGAACAGCATGTAACGTTACCGGAATTTTTTTTTTTTCGTTCACGATTATTGTTAGCTCAAAAATATTTAATGGGGCATTAAACACTGCGAATTCGCAATTGTTATTTATATTAATTTTAATCGACTTTCATTTTTTCAAACCACAATTTACCACAAATTTAAATGCAGTTTTTCCAAAGGTGACTAATTCTGACCACAGTTCGTGTATGTTCTTATCTTATTGTATTTTTATTGTATTTGCCATTCAAATATAATATAGGATGACTGCATGAAAATATAATGATTTTGTATTTGTATTATCTGTCTGTTCGGGCAAGAAGATTGAATGTAACACTGGAACACTACGTATTTTCATTAACCGTTATAGTTGAAAAAAAATGTATATAATTTTATTTTTAAAATGTGACCTCATCCCGAAAATTTAAGTAATATCAGTTTCATTGCTGTACTGAACTCAGACCATATTCTTAAGTGCCTAATCAATAAAAAAAATGTATTCTTTGATGTTTATTCCAAACGCTGTTAAACTTGTAATCATTAATTTTTGTCATTTCTGTTAAGTAAAATATTATATTCCATACATGTTGTATACTTCGGTGTCGAAATTATGATGTTCCTGTTAGTGCAACACACAGTAAATATAAACTCAAGTAAATGAGATAGAAACTTTAATAGTTCCAGATGTTTTATTTTTCTATTATTATGCCATACTAGATTTCACTATTTAGTGACAATATACAGAATATTTAAGGTCCTTCGTTTAACTTAAATAACTGAAGATCCACATACACTGAAATTAATGTTTTTGCATATTTGTGTTATAATTCACGTCTTCTTTACTTTGTTTATATTTCGTTTATTGTAGTTTAATTGTTATGTTTATAGGCTAACTAAATTAACTTCTGCGCTCATTTAGGACCTTAATCAGTAATTTATGTCTGCTTTGTCTTTGTACCAATATTCAGCAGTCTCTATGTAAAAGCGCCAATTTAGAATTTGGAACTTTAGTTTAGTATTGAAATTATTGTTGGGTTCCATTTTAGTCTGGGCAGGATCGCCGATTTCCTTTGTGCGAGTCTTAAGGCGCCCGTCTACCTGGAACTTTTTCCCGCGTTTAGGCCTAGAAGCGCGGGAGCGATAAGGACGACACTGCCACGCGCATCAAGTACGCCATCGCCGCTAAGCGCAAGGCTCTGAACTGGCGTGCAGTGTTCTCGTCGTGCTGCGTGTACCTATGGGACTTTCAGCGGTGACCATATTATTTTATTAGTGGGAAGTCTTTACGAAGGTTCAATGCAGGTCCCTATAGTAGTTTTGTATGTATCTGATGCGTGCATTTTGAGCTACAGCGCCTTGGAAAGGCCGTTTTTAGCGGTTTTGGAGTACTCTGAATTGATGTTTCTAACGTACGTGATATTTTGAAAGTAATTAACAGCTCTCGTCTGAAGTGTGTGTTATTTTCGTAGATCAGCACGTTGGACGCACGCTTAATAGTTTCGTTGAAAACGTGTTTTTCGAACACATCTGCAACGCAGTTCAAGCGCCAGGTAGACGGGCGCCTTAATGTAATTTCCACTTCCAGCATCCTAAATTAGCTAAGTCAAGGAACCAAGAGGGAAAGTATGTAGACAAGGGGCGTGAAGCGAGAGTAGAAGTCCCAAAGCGCCTGAAATATTAAATTTCTGAGTGCCTCAAGAGAGAAGAATATACCATTCCTAATCGCGTGGAAAGAGGCCACTCGCAAGTGATCCTGGGCATAATCAATTATTTTGCGCCAACTCCAGGTGATACCTCACAAATTATGCCTCTTTCCCTGCAGTACGTTTGTCAGTTGTTAATTATGTCAGAAAGACGTCGCTCGTCAATACTCAAGAGACTGATTCGTGCTATTAACTAGCCGTGGGCAACGTTCATAATTTTGAGTTCATTTAAATGTAAATATTTGGTTAGTTTTTTTCCCAAGATATCATGCACAAATGTAGGAGAAAATGCATAGGAAGTAGGCACGTGACGATGCGTATGCAATAGTCTAGTGCCGCGCCCCTACGACCTATGCAACTTACCCTACACACATGATCGCACCGCCTTATGCTCCAGGCGTTATACGCCGCAAATTGAACACAATTATTTCATATAAAATACGTTTCTGGATGTAAGTGTATATAACATTTGCGTTAATATTGGTCCAAAGAAACTGCGTCTGGATATTGGGCACTGAGTTTCCGAAAACGCCGTGTATCATGCACTCTCATGAACAGCTGCTACAAATGTCTTAAAACCAAAAACAAAAATGTATTGGTCCCAACGTATGACAAGGCTACAGCGTAGGTAAGAACGAAGGTANATGTCTTAAAACCAAAAACAAAAATGTATTGGTCCCAACGTATGACAAGGCTACAGCGTAGGTAAGAACGAAGGTACAAAATGGCGTGGCGGTTCCTTTGATGAGCGCGTACTCTTTCTCTGATTGGCTGCACGAGGATCTGCACAGAGAAAAAGATCTGTTTCAACCAACAAAATATTTGTCTGTGTAAAGTCAAAAATATATTTAGTTGCCCCNCTGCACAGAGAAAAAGATCTGTTTCAACCAACAAAATATTTGTCTGTGTAAAGTCAAAAATATATTTAGTTGCCCCAAAAAAAATATTTTGTTGTCTAAAAACAAAACTCGAAAAAGCAACGAAATTAATTTTGTCCTCCTAAAAAANGCCCCAAAAAAAATATTTTGTTGTCTAAAAACAAAACTCGAAAAAGCAACGAAATTAATTTTGTCCTCCTAAAAAAGTATTCGCTTCAATTAACAAAACCTTTCTGTTGGACCAAAATAAGTCTTTCAACAAAATATTTAGTTGAATCAACTGTATATATTTGTTTGGCCACTCAGTTCATTGGCTTCGTTCTAAAATACAGCTTGAGAGTTTTTTTTGTATTTTTTGTGATAGTTAGGATAGTAACAGTGTTTGTTAGTGTATTTATTGATTCTTAGTAATAGTATAAACGTACTAATAAGACAAGTTCAACAGGGAACTGAAAAGCAAAGCTGTGTAACTTAAAATATTTATTTGAGCCCGTTGCCCAGTACTCGAATTGGTTGTATTGCAAATCATTCCTATTTCAGAAGTAGTTGTTATACATAAGGTTGCTTAGGGGGTACCGATCGGACGCAAGCGATTTAGGTTCGAATTTAGGTCGAGTTTCCGGTGTATTATTTTAATTAACCGAAACTGTTTAATGTAAGTAGAGCCAAACAAATATTTAGTTGCACCAGCCAAATCTTTGTTCGTGACAACCGAATAAGAACAACAAAATAATTTGATTTCAACTACAAAATATTTCATTGCCCCTAACAGACAATTGATTTGATTGCGCCAAACAAACTTTGTTTTATTAAACAAAAGCTTTTTCTGATTGTAGGAGCGGGGCAACGGTGTCTTAACTGTTAGAATGCTCGCCTCCCGCCAAGGCGAACCGGGTTCAATCTCCGGCCGATTCACTCCGGATTTTCGCAAGTGATAATCGTGCCGGACGATGCCGTTGGTCGGCGGGTTTTCTCGGGGATCACCCGTTTCCCCCCACCCTCTAGTTCCGGCGCTGCACCATACTCGCCTCATTTTACCCTCACTGGCTCTCAAGACCTCGGTGTGGGAACGGGTTTTGTGTTTGATTGGCTACCGGGTTCTACGAAACGTTCCCAATTCGCAGGTCTGCCGGCTGGCAAGTAAACGTCCGTGCACTGATGGGCAAACGGCGTTCCGGCATGATGCTGGCTAAATACGCCATTTTGCGGGCATGTGTGATCGCGGAACAAGCTGCTGTTTCACCCCGTGTTCTTAAGTAGTCTGTGACGGGGCGTTATACAGATACAAGTACAGTTTCAAACAAGAAGTTTTCCCACGGCAAAATGAATCTGTTAGCGACGGAGTGAAGGCGTTTGGGCGGCTCTTAACATCGACGTCTTGAGAGCCGATGAGGATGATTGAGGTATGGAGCATAGTCGGAATGAAAGGGCGGGAGAAACGGGAGATCCCCGTAGAAAACCCGCCGACCAACAGCACCTTCCGGCACGATTCTCACATGCGAAAATCCGTAGTTAACCGGCCGGGGAATCAATCCGGATCGCCATGGAGGGAGGCGAGCAGGCTAACCGGTCAGCCACCGTGATCGCTAATCTGTTAGTTAAAGGGATTACGAATATATTTATTGTTGGAATTACTACTAGTCTTTCGTCAGAGTGTTAAATTCCCGGTGATTCCTGAAAGGGAGAATGTAACTTTAGTTCAACTAAGGTTAGTTCTACTCAGATTAGAAACAAAAAGAGATTTATTATGGGAGAGTTTGGCATAGGGAATATTTCTGTCACTAGGGACGCAGTGTTCCAAAAGGTAACTTTTAATTAAAATTTATAGTTACGTTTATTATAAAATACAAAACTTTTACTNGGGACGCAGTGTTCCAAAAGGTAACTTTTAATTAAAATTTATAGTTACGTTTATTATAAAATACAAAACTTTTACTTATTATGGAGTTATTTTATATTTGATTTATTGATTATTGCAATAATTGTCCTGTTTTTTTAACGTAGAAAATAGAGAAAATCGGGTACACATGCTACACTACCGCCTTCCTAGTGGTGAAAATTTTATTTTTTCCTAACTTTTAACATAGATCTGCCCAAACTGTAGTAGAATTAACGTTAGTTAAACCAAAGCACCTGCTTTAATTCTGTGGCCGGCTCTGCTCCACAGGTTCCCGTGTGTTTCAGCGGCGTCTGTCGGCTCGTTTGCCGCGGCCTTTGTCGAAATGCCAATTTTCCGATTCGCCGGGCCACGCGGCGCTCGACCGCTCTGAGGTTAAACGTTTGTTATTGGCTGGCGAGTCCCCGCTGGGCTCTTTTCGGTACGCTTGCGGTCCAATTACAGAGCCCGAGAGTGAATCGTTCGTTTCGGCCAGCAGGATGTAATTGGCGGATGGGAAAAGTATTTTTTTTATCGAGTTAGGTTTACCGACGAATCAACGAGTATACTGGAATTCGAGGCCTTCGAGCGATGTGTTTTTATTGTTTCCAGTAGTACTGACTGTTCGTGGTATGAGAGAGCACTTTTAAAATCAACCTTTGATAAAACGTCACTGCCCGTTAACTGAATACTTGCTACCATAGACACTGGAACGTTGGCTCCTGGTTAATTTTGTAGCTAATCAACGAAAATAATAATAAATTTTGACGTTATACTGCGAGTGTAATGTTTACGTTTATAACCAATCAAATTAATGTCTCTCTGCTTTATAGGTATCAAAGTACGAAATGGTAAACTGAGCACTTTTAAACGCCCTGCTTAAGATCTACTTGTATGCCCATTGTGTATTATTCCGCCACGTGTAAAATTAACATTGGCCAGCGGGCTTCATTACTTTATTCATGCATAGGTCAATTGAAACTGGGAAATTATTGCAAAAGTAAATATTTTACAAATTTGCTTATTCCTACATTTCTATGTATTAAAAAAATTATAAAGCAAACGAACTAATTTCACTGTTCACAAATGTTTATCTAGCACTTTTAATTCAACGTTAAAGACATAGAACTATTATTTTCTCCATCATTACCAACTTAACAGGTCACATGCCAGTCAGTGTGCCCGTTAAAATAAATGCACATAGGAGCATTTGTTATGTTTTTATATTTTATGTAGGGGAGTTCTGGGGTAATATTTTTATTTTGACTAGGGAAGGTTTGTAGTAACCGAATATTAGTTATTTACAAAACTGATCAGGGATTTAATTTAATTACCTCAGGACTGCAATAAATATAAGCTTTTTGACGAGGGAGGTGCAAGACATCGTTGATGATCCACTCAAGCATGACTAACCTGTACGCACCGTTGCCGTAGGCCTGGGTGTCGTGGCGGGAAGCGAAGAGCGGCACTCCGAGTTGAAGCTGCATCTTGGAGGTTGTTCTTCTCGCCGCGGGCTCCACAGACAGACAGACCCCGTACAGTGTTGCCAAGCGTTACATAGTTCCTCGGTGGCGTGATTGTTCCGAATACTGCGCCTAAGGGAGGGGAGATCCGCTGGTACTTCGCTGCTATGTTTTACCAACTATAAATGTTGCAGTGTGTTTTGAATTCTTCCCCTGGTCTGGGTACCGACGCGTCGCTGCAGTTTGCTAGGCTTGTCTGCAGTTTGCTAGGCTTGTCTGCAGTTTGCTAGGCTTGTCTGCAGTTTGCTAGGCTTGTCTGCAGTTTGCTAGGCTTGTCTGCAGTTTGCTAGGTTTGTCTGCAGTTTGCTAGGCTTGTCTGCAGTTCGCTAGGCTTGTCTGCAGTTTGCTAGGCTTGTCTGCAGTTTGCTAGGCTTGTCTGCAGTTTGCTAGGCTTGTCTGTAGTTTGCTAGGCTTGTCTGCAGTTTGCTAGGCTTGTCTGCAGTTTGCTAGGCTTGTCTGCAGTTTGCTAGGCTTGTCTGCAGTTTTCTATGCTTGTCTGCAGTTTTCTAGGCTTGTCTGCATTTTTCTAGGCTTGTCAACGTTGACTGATTCATAACAACGAGTAGACGTATTCCGTAAAACTCANGGCTTGTCTGCATTTTTCTAGGCTTGTCAACGTTGACTGATTCATAACAACGAGTAGACGTATTCCGTAAAACTCACGACCGTATCCCCGACCGTGCCGCAACACGATTGTTCCACACAATCGTGAGACTAAAACCTGAACGTAAGATTTCATCCTGCTGTTCGCCAGAAAGTAATGTCACAGTCCGACTATGTTCGTTTTGTTCAGCAAACATGCTGCATCAGTGATCTAGTTTTCCTATGTTGTACCTCGCATGTGTAGTCGTATTATCCAGCTCCCCCTAGAATTGAGCAATCGTGCGGCTGAAATGAAGGATTGCGTTTGACTTCCAACTCCGGCGAATAATTTTTTTTTTCCCGAACAGGCGCAATTTTAAAGCACCCCGCTCACAAAGTGGAATGATCTGGAATGCATGTGGTTTATTGAAAACTGCTAAGAAAAACATTCAGAGTGGTCTAACCACAACATTTTTTAAAGAGCGTTATTCATCAATGCATCTGTTTGTCCTTTAAAATACATTTCTTCGCAAATGAAAAATGGTTTTAAAGGAAGTTTTCCAAACGATTTTCGTGTATGAAAATTTAAGTACTGAAATTTTCAACAAGTACAGGGACCTACAGTTTATGCTTTTAATTGCATAAAATTACAAGGGACTGCTTGAGGTCCCAATGTTTGACGGTACGTGAATGTAAAACTGCCAGCTAAGGTTTTGAGAAGTGAGCCGAACAGGCCTCAGAGACATGTGCTAGTTTCGCCTTAGCGCCTGGACATCTTAGGGACTAAAACGCCTGAAGATAAAACCTTCAGACAAGTGAGGCTATCACTGGCGTTGACGCGGTAAAGGTTGAAGAATGCGCCTTTCGTGACAATATGTTTTCCTTCCTGCAACCAGGCTGCTGTGGCATAGTTACAAAAATAACTACTCACGTGCACTGAGAAGAAACTTTAGTTTGCAGATTTGCGTATCCGTAACCCGTCTTTCTTTTAAAACCTTCCAGGCACACTTTTAGTTCACGGTTTTAGGCGTTGCAACTACGAAATATTTCGATGCGCGCTGTATTTAAACCAACCCAACACTGGTTTCGTTATCACAAAGAGTAAGCATCAGGCTCTTTACTGTGCGATCTAAGTGATGAGACATTCGTAACCTAAAACAGTGGACGTTTTGCGAATCAGGTACCCACAGAGGTGATCATTATGCATTGAGCCTCGTGGTGTAGTACCTGCCAAAAATAACCTTTCTGTACTATATATACACTGAAAAGCCAAAAAAAAAAAAAAAAACTGGTACACCTGCCTAACATCGTGTAGGGACCCCGCGAGCACGCAGAAGTGCCGCAAGACGACGTGGCATGGACTCGACTAATGTATGAAGGTATGCAGGAGGCATTTAAATCTGCGCCAATTTGAGAAAGGGTTGCACGTCTGTCACGTTTAATGATTCTCGTCAGTCGTCATTTGTCCCGTTCGTTCACGATCTTTTTCCGGCCGCAGAGATGTCGAAGATTTGATGTTTTACCGGATTCCCGATATTCACGGTACGCTCGTGAAATGGTCGTAAGCAAAAATCCAAATTTTATCGCTACCTCGGAGATGCTTTGTCCCATCTATCGTGCGCCGACTATAACACCACGTTCAAACTCACTTAAATCTTTATAACCTGCCATTGTAGCAGCAGTAACCAATCTAGCAACTTTGCCAGACGCTTGTTGTCTTTTATAGACGCTGCCGACCGCATCGCGTTCCTCTGATTGGTTCCATACCTCTGTTATTTGCATACGCACGCCTATACCACTTTTTTCTTTTTTTTCTGCTCTTCAGTGTATAAATAAGCTGAAAGGATCTTTTAAGCACGGGAAACAATCCGATGGATAGCTGGTAAAATCTAAACTTCATTAATCTAGACAGTAATATCAAGATAAGTATGTTGCAATCTTATCTGCGATTGCACATCATTAACAGATAGACCGTTCAACAGAACATCGCTTAAAATATTTAAATTGATACCGGAAGGTTTATGGAAGGTTTGTATTAGTATTATTTTATTCTCAATCCTCTGCAACTCTGCTTTAAGTTTACAAGCTAAGAAGTCGCACTTATCACTACCTCTACGTGTATTTAAGAGACGGTGATCTTATAATGAAGTTTTTTCATGCCAAAAAGCTGTAGATTGTTCTTTCTCACAGCTGATTTAGTCGTTGAGTACTTCTGATACCAACCTTATAAAAATGACTTCCCGTTGTTGCATGTGTGTTAACGTTTACACTTATAGTACTGCTATCAGAGAAAAATAAAACAGTGTCACGTATTAACTTCCCATTAAAAGTGTAACTTATAAATTTTTGGCAATTGAAAACGTTTTAGTTTTATTTTATACGCGATAGAACTGATGTGATTGTCAATAGCCCACTGTTACCACGGCAGTTAAAAAGTAAACTGCTATTATTTAGCATCATATCACGAAGATTGGTCTGCTCTTAACTAATGGGAAAGTATGTGATGTGCACTTTCTTAAAGACATTTCAAATGCTACAAAGCGTAGTCGAAAAATAACTTCAACATTATTATTTAATACAAAATATTGATTCCCAGAGTCATTGAAAATATTTCTGATGTTATTTATTTATGCTTCCACGTTTTCGATATTTGCATAAACTGAATCCCCTTATAAAATTTGGCCGCCTTGAGCAGCGACTTAGTCTGCTTTTGGCCTAAATACACCCCTGACCGAAGGAAAATGAACAGGTCTTTCACAAGTTCTGAATCAAATTCTATTCACCTGTAAAAGAATTTTTAATGTTCGACGCGCATTAGGCATTAGCAGGCGTGCCACGGAGGTTTGCTATCAAAGTTGCCGAATCCTCATTGGCCACGACAGAGTAGGGAATAGGTCCCCTCGCAAACGACAGTCCGTGGCAGAAGAAAAACCTGCGCGCGCACGCGAGCATACACACACAGGTGGATAATCACCTCCTGGGCTTACAGCTGTTAAACTTAAAGTGCTTCGTGAATGGTTGATAAGGAATAAAAGGAGGGAAAAGGGTTAAAAAGCTGAATTATACAGGATTACGATGGAAACGAGAAATTGACAGTTNGGGGGGGGGGGGGGTGAAGGCGTCGATGGCGTGAATACCAGGTCATTTTATTTCGGGTCTGCGGCCGAAATTAATCTCCCAAAAAATCGCAGCCCCCCCCCCCCCTACCCCCAGCTGAGGACGTGGTAGAAATCTTCCGCAATTCCTGCGCGATTTTATTAGTTTGGTGAGGATCGCGTGTCTTGTAGAGGGTGGGCTATGGCGGTGAAGGGGTGAGAGAGGGGTGACGTCAGACAGTTAAACTCCTTCACGCCGAACTTCCGCGGTCCTTTGTTCCCCGGGTCAGAGGTCCTGGCGCGCCGAACAATCGACAGTCGGAAGGCACGCCTGGGGTGGAGACATATTTCACCTGCGGCGCGGAATTAACGGAACAAAAGGACGTCGATAAACGGCCCCAAGGACGAGAACGGCGATCCATTGTAGTGGCACGGCCCGGTAAATATATGCATCGGGTAGGGAGGGAGGTTTTTATAACTCCCGGCTCGAGGTCGTAAAGCCTCCATATA
>NQII01001084.1:757445-785025 GCA_002778355.1 Clitarchus hookeri | reverse complement strand
CCCCTCTACCAAACTGAACCGGGCTCGATTCCCGGCGAGGTCACTCCCGGATTTTCGTGCCGGACGATGCCGCTGGCCCAGCGGGTTTTCTCGGTGATCTCCCATTTCTCCCGCCCTTGCATCCCGGCACGGCTCCATGCTCACCTCGCCTCGCCCTCATCGGCTCGCAGAACCTCACTCGATGTTTAAAAACCACCCAAATCTCCCCACTTAGCTCAACCACTCCACTTTATCAGAGTAAAGTGTGCCAGAGTCTGGAAGTGAATATTTGCTTAATACGCCCAGTTACCGTGTCTGCGGTAATGGACACGTTTCAAATTAATGACACTTTTACCAGTACTGTACACACCAAGGCACCGTTGCCTTGTACTCTCGAGAGTCTTCCTCGTGGCTAATTTGATTTGTGGAATTATAAATAAATTTAGTGTGGTGAGTGCACCCAGGGCAAGGAGACACCCTTCCAATGACGGGCTTTCAAACTGGGACCCGTAGGTGCTCGTCATCCCCGGACATGGCATGACACGAAATGAGACCCTACAGGATGCAGAGAAGCCGGAATTCAGGAGCGGGGGAAACGGGAGCACCCCGAGAAAACCCGCACGCAAGCGGCATCATCCAGCACGATTCCCACATGCGATAATCATAGGGAGTCAACCCGCCGGTGATCGAACGCGGATCGCCGTGGTGGGAGGCGAGGGTCCTGGCCACTACGCCACCGCAGGCCCCTATTTGTGGAATTTTCTACAGTTTTTTAACATATATTGTTAATGCCGGTATCATTGAGCACGTAGCACGTATGCTAAACACAAGTACAACCCATAAAAAAACCACGTGCTTGCAACACTTTAACTCGAGAATTTATTCACGTGTGACCGAACGGACTGAAAATTGTTCTCGCCACTGACCCGGATCGCGTGGTTTAAACACTATTTTTTAAGGTCTGGGGGGGGGAGGGGGGAGTGAAGCGAGTGAAGAGATTTGGGCGGCTTGTAACATAGAGGTATTGGGAGCCGATGGGGGTGAAACGAGGTTAGTATGGTGGAACAGTGCCAGAATGCAAGAGCGGGAGAAACGGGAGATGATCCCCGAGTAAACCCACCGACCAGCGGCATCGTTTGGCACGATTCCCACATGCGGAAATCCCGGGAGTGACCCAGCCGGGAATCGAACCCGGTTCGCCATTGTGGGGGGCGAGTAGTCTAACCACTACACCACGGTGGCCCCTGGAGAGGAGGTGAGGAGGAGAAATAAATACGTCCAACGCCGGGACTCTCGGAAATTGGTTACAGCGTAGACTGGCAATACGTGGTCCGGGTATCGAAACCAGAACACCGCGGAAGACGACGGGGGTGGCTACGGAGGGGCACGTGGAAGTCCAGAAGAAACTGCAAGATATCTCCCCCGAGTCTCCGGTGAAAGTAATTAAAGAGTTGGCCCGTTCATCATCCCACGAGGGGGTGGAGTGAGCAAGAAGAAAACAAAAGAAGCGGCAATTTTCGCAGTTAACTTCCGCGCAGATTAAACGCCGCGCCCGAAGAAGTTTGCGGCTTATCTTCGGATGTGATAACGCCTTGGTAACTGTCCCTCGAGGTCTTTCCCGTGTGCTTTTCTTCTCTCCGTGTTTACCGAAGGAAAACTCCCGGTCAGCGTTCCAAAAATTCAAGTTAGCTCCACGCGATACAGTGTGGCGTTGTTTCGTTTTAAATGCTCATTATATATTCGTTTACAGAGATATTTTCACATTTCATCGCACGCAGATTAAAATATAATTAATACTTATTACGCAAATTCGGTATGGCCTGATTAAATAATTTAACGTTTTCTAACTGAAATTATTTATAGCATCCTGTACTTCATTTTCCACGGTTAGTACTTACAGTAGTGGTTTGCGAGTGGTTGGGTGGAGATAAAATAATTGTACAATAATGTTACATGTCGTCACTCTGCGTGGCCCTTGCCAAGTCCGGCTCGAGCGTGTGAAGCACGGTGTGTCAGTGGCATCACTGATACCCGAGAAGAGCGCGCAGTGACAAAGGAGCCGTCGCGTCGCTCGAAACGTGCTGCGATAAGGCTACCGGTGCCCGTGCTGCCTTCTATCCTTAGAAGATTTAATTACTTGGATTATCGTTGCAAGAATGTTCTGGTCATTGCCCTCGTCCTTCCTCGGCGCGACTCGGGGAGCAAAACGCCTTCCGTATCGGGCTGGATGGTCTATATAAGTCGCGGCGGGTCTTCGAGTAGACAGTATAAGAGTCTGGAGCCTTGTACAGCCTTAAACGCCAAGTGTACAGAGCCAGCGAAGCGACGAGCGGCGACAACAGTGGCCAGCGAGAGTGAAGACTGCGAGCATCGGTACAGTGTAGAGTGAAACTGGTCAGCGGGACTGTCGGACTGGGTGGCAGGCGTTTGGAATGATGGCAATATACAGTTTGATTGAATATGTGTGAATAAAAAGTACGGATTAGGTGACAGTAACAAGCATAAAGGATTTTTTAATTAGAATTGAGAGTTGTCGTTAAATATTACGCTCACTGAGGATAATAAGTGTTAATAGTAGATAAGTAGTTTAATGTCGTAAATTATCGCTGTGTGTGTGTGTTCTATAGCAATCATAAATATTTTTAAAAAATTAAATTGAGTTATTTTAATTTTTATTAAGTCCTCCATCCCTCCCAAACTCGGATATGCCCCTGGCGTCTTGTAACAATATACTTCCACAAGACAGCTCTGTATAACTGCATTGTAACTCTGATTCAATAAACAAAATATTGCATAGTTTAATTAAATGTTGTTCTAATTTTATATTATTGGCTATAATTTAAACTTCCCCTGAGTTTGTCTATATTTAATCACAATCTCTATATCATATTTAGCATTATTGTTTTAACCATTAGGCTGTTCGGTTAAGAGCCCACTGGAGTCCTGGGCCGATTCCACCGAATAATATTTTAATGCTGAGATTATTATGTAGGTAATGTGGCGGACACTGCTGCTGTTTTTTCTCCTAAGCTACCTTAATTCGAAGTGTTAGATGTAGGGACGGGAGCTAAGTGCGTCACAGGGCTGGGGCCCTTACGCCGACAGGGGAGGGAATCCATGCAAGGTGGCATGCATCGCAGCGGAGAGGGATTGGACAGCCTTCGCCGTGTTTGTTGCCATGATTATCTCCCTAGGTGTACCTCTGGTTATGCTATAACTAAGAAGAGTAAGGGAAAAACCGGCATCGGCACCGTAAAAAACCATTTCGATGGGAAAGAATTAAAAATGGTTACATGTATTAATAGAAAATGCTACAGGAGTCAGATAGATAGAAACCATGGTCTTTATTAGTGGGTACTATTATAGAGGGGGCTTATTTTCCACTGTGGTGGTTGGCGCTGGCTTAACCGGAGTGGAGAGCGGACTCCACTCTTAAGGGGGGGGGGAGTGCAATAGGGCCTGTCCCCCGAAACTATTGCTGTACGTGTTATCTCGGGATGTTCTCTTTTACTCTCTTTTACTCTCCTGTACTCATTCCTCTGCTTTCGTTTTACCCAGTTTATCTCCCCTCGCCCGTTTTTAATTCTCTTCCTCAGTATATGCCAGCAGTCTTCGCTTAGTGCCAGCCGTATTTCATCTCCCAAGTGTACTCTGATTAAAGGCGGGAACTTCCGGATTTCTTACGTTTTATTGTCGATGCAAAAAAACTGAGGTTACGAAGCAGCTTGAATAAATTGCAACGAGGCTGTCAGATTAGCATAATATTATATAAACAAGAAGTCACTGATAACTAAAGATCCTGCTTTTCTCTACACGGTTGCAAATAAATTTTAGTGAAGTTCTTAAAAGCTTAGATATTAGGTAGGCGTTGACGTTTCATTGAAAGCAATATAATTATAGATGAAAGCAGAAACATGTGGAACAGTACCGAGACAATGAAAATACACGAGTGATTTATCCGGGATTCGAATTCAGAAAAAACTCGTAAAATTACGTTAGCTTGCAATCAACAGCATCACAGAGGTAGGATTCGTTGCATCAACTTCGGATGTAATCAGCCTAATGTTCTGAATGATAGGGTTCACTAACCTAAAATATTTGCACGGGCATTATTTTGAAAAAAAAAAATGTGTCTGAATCATTAAAAACACATAAGTTTACATGGCCTACTATAACGCTACTTGTGTGAAAATTTGGTGGAAATGGGTTGATTGGTACCCGAGATAAGGCATAAAAACAGTATTTCTTAATCGGTGCCATCTACAAAACTGCTTAAAAAAATTTTTTTTTTGTTATGCGTCTAATAAATACTGCCAGCATAAAAAGTTTGGTTGAATTTGGTGAAATTGTTAAATGGATATGCCAAATAAATCAAAGTATTTATATGGCCACCATTTTGAAAATCAGTGTTTGACCCCATATAAATCATGTAACTTTACATGGTCTTCTGTAGGTGTGCAACATTTCGCGGAGATTAGTTGAATTATTCCGGAAATATGGCAAAATGTTCATTTTACTCTCCTGACACTACTTTGCAAAAAATACGGCAAAACAGGATTTCTGTATCCATAAATGATGCTTTTAATTAATACTGTTTCTACAAAAAAAATTGATTTTTTTGAAACAGTTTACATATATCAAATTAAAATAAATTATTTTTATAAACCACATTAAAACATCCCTGCCGCATATGACACATGTTAATTAACATACCCTACTGTAGCAATACTTGCGTGAAATTTGGTTAAAAATCGGTTGATTGATCCTCGAGCTATAGCACGAAAACTCCATTGTTCATGTGATAATCTTCATAATTGGGTGATAAAAAATTTAATAATTTGCTTGTTTCATGATTGTCAAAGATACAATATACAAAGTTAAATTTAAATATGTTACATAGTTTTGTAGATATAGCACGCTTAGCAAATTGTTTGTATAAGCGCCATTCAGAATATAAGAGACTTACCCACTTAAAGCATATAAATTAATATGGCCTACCGTTTTACAACTTATTCGCCAAATTTGAAAGAAATATGTTTATTGTTCCCCTAGAAACGGCATACAAACGGTATTATTTAATTTGGGGCTATCTTTAAAAATAGCTGAGAAATGAGGCTAGGAATAGAAAATTGTGATGGATATAACTGATACTGTCACCATACAAATTTAGTCGAAAATTGTTTTGCAGTTTCGCAGATAAAAAATTTTAAGTTTAAATATTTATATGGCCGCCATTTTGAAAATGTGTGTGTCTGAACCTCTTAAAGTTTATCAGTTTACATTTCCTTCCATAGTGCTACTTGTTTGCCCAATTTGTTATAAATCGGATGTTCTTTCGGAAATAGCATATAATTTTACATGTGATACTATTTTACAAAACCGGTTTTGTGTGGACACATTTGATGGTTGTAATATATACAGCTAACATAGATAGTTTCATTGTAATTAATTACATGGTTTCGACGATTTAACATATAAAACTAAAACAGCTATATATCCACCATTTTGAAAAGAAGTGTCTGACATAAATAAGACATGTCAGTTAACATTACCTACTGCAGTACTACATGTTTGCCATATTTGGAAAGGAATCGGTCAATCGTTTCCCGAGATACAATAAAAAAAAATAGATTTATTCGTGTGGCACTATCTTACAAAATCAAGGACAGAAGCGGCTCCGTGTAGACACATTTTATGTTTTTTATACGAGTATATACTCCCAGCATACAAAGTTAAGTTGGAATTTATTAAATGGTTTCGAAATCTAGATGGTCGCCACATTGAAAATGAGTGTCTGACATACTTGAAACATATAAGTGTACGTATCAACTGCCGAAGTACTACTTGTTTACCAAATTTGGTAGGAATCTGTCAATTGTTTCCCGAGATACTACACAAAAACTAAATTAATTCATCTTAAAAAATGGTGGACCAACAATAATATTTATTTCTGAATTCATTGTTTACGCCTTGCCCTGTCAGCATACAAAAATTGGTATAAATCAGTTGAATGGTTTCCGATATATGGCATATCACCCCAAATTTTAAATGGCCGTCATTTTGAAAGTAAGTTTCTGGCGTGGTCTAAAATTATAAAATAGAGGTTTTCTTATGTAGTACTATATATGTACAGAGTTTGGTGAAATTCGGTTCACTCGTTCGAAAATTGAAGGGGGGGGGGGCACACGCTCACACACTCACACACACACAGAACACACATACATACAGATATACATACACACACACAGACACACGGTCAGGAAAGTGATCTCATAAGTCTTTCTTTCCTTCGGAAAGTAGTCTAAAAGGGATTCAATTATATAAATGCATGTTCATTGAACTCCCCTTTCCTAGACATACATAACAACTAATAGAGAATAAAATCAATCGTTTGCAATGTGGTTCTTACGTTAACTGTAACGTGCTGTCAGAATAGCAATATCCTTATATGAAATTGTTTCAGTTACATAAGGACATGTTCTTTTAACTATCCTCTTCTAAACAAAAGAAAAAGCGATCAGAGATGTAAACAACTTGCGATGCAAAGTAGTTTTAATCAAATGTAACATGTCGTCAGATTAGAAAATTCTTATATCAGAAATTGTCACCATAGTATCTATAATAGCCCGTACAAACATACTATGCCAACCCCGTGTCCATTCGGTTACTGCGAATGGGGGAAAATACCTCTGTGGAGCAATTCCAGGAAGTCAGGGAACTTGCAAAGATATCTTCTATGCCCCACGGGACGAACATTTTGACGAAGAGCCTGAGGAGAGATTACGGTTCATCCAAAGAGGATGACTCACCTCTTGGACGAATGTCTGCCCCACGGACTTGCGACGAGGTGTTGGAGTGCCCTCGAGGTCAAGAGTGGTGTTTTGCCCTCCCAAGTGGTGGCCAGGGGCTCTTGACCCGACCTTCCTTCATCCCCCCTCCCCCCCTGACAAAGGGCTTGAGTGAGAGTGCTCGCAACGACCAGCCGTCCATCAGCGGAGAGCAAGTTTCCCCCGCAGTTGGTTTGAAGGGCCCGGAGTGTTAAACCTGGCTCTGTCTGAGCCCCCGCATTTCGGGAACTAGGAGGTAATGGCGATGGTGAATTGCCCTCTCTCCCCACACAGAAGCCTTCGTCGTCCCATCAAGTTCCCGACGAGGATGTTGGGGGAGGGGGGTATGTTCTCCCCCCCTTCCCCCTATCCCTCACAGCAGCGTTGCGTGGCCAATCAGCGCGGGCATAAAACAATCACACGCACGCACCTACACACACACTTCCCTGAAGTGAAGGGTAGTCTGGGTTGCTCTCGTGAAAGTCCATTCAAGCGAGGAGTCGAGAAGGTTCAATGCCCAGCTCCCGGCTTCATCGCACGCATGAGAAAGCACGCACGTAGTGGCCGTATATACTGGGGAAGCCTGACCTCTCCCACTCCTCTTACATCCGCTTTCACCCTCTGGACCCCCCCCCNTCCATATCTACCCGAAGGTTGAGTCCTGAACTTAGTCTTTTGGGCCATTATACGCAAGGAAGGACAGTTAAAAAAAATTTTCCCAAAGCTGTTTTCTATTCCTTTGATTGTGGGATTTCTACTATGTCACGTGTTACTTTTGTTCTTGTTATCCCAAATATTTCGCAGATAGTTTACCATTATCAGTTAACAAATTTCAAGTAAGCAAAAAATAGTGGTCACCGTCTCCTTACATTAAACTTGAGTTTGACATCACTGGAGTTGAGTGAAGAGATTTGGTCGGCTCTTAGCACCGAGGTCCTGAGAACCGACGAGGGTATGGAGCGGTGCCGGAATGCAAGGGCTGGAGAAACTGCAGAACTTCGACAAAACCCTCACGTCAGCGGTACCGTCGGGCTCGATTCCCACGTGCGAATACCTGAGAGTGACTCCACTGGGAATCGAACCCTATTAGGCCTAAGTGGTAGGCGAGTAGTCTCCGCGGCCTCCTGATTTGATTGGATTTAATCTCTGGTGTCGAGCCATACCGCAGTTTGCATGTAATATAAGAGAACGATTTTTGTGTGCATTTCGGTACCGTGAACGGGGACTCTTAGGTTGCCTCTGATGACGCNTTTCGAACCATACCGCAGTTTGCATGTAATATAAGAGAACGATTTTTGTGTGCATTTCGGTACCGTGAACGGGGACTCTTAGGTTGCCTCTGATGACGCGTGAAATGTCCGTGGTTAGGTGTAAGTTGTGTTAATTTATTCAGAAAATATTTGGGTTGCTTATATGGTTTTTTTTTTTCGACCTGTTTGACAAGTTGGAGATGAATTTGTAACTACCTATTGACTCTCAGTATCTCAAATAATGTGCCTGGGATAACTACCGGTAAAAAAATCTAAATGTCATCAGCTGAAACACGCAGTTATGACGACGTAATATACTCTGTAATACGCTAAAAGTAATTCGGTTTACTAATTTTCTTCTTTTTCGTTTGTATTCCGCGCGACTTCTTCCCTATCAAAAACGCAATGAATTTGAAAAGTTTGAAACTGTGTGTGTGTGGGCGCACAGTTTTAATTATATATAAATTGTAGCTGCAATTATTAACGCTGATCTGCTGACATTTTAACTTAATGGACGTTATACTCGATAGCTTAGCATATAAATTGTAAGAAACTTAATGCAACATTAATTAATTCTGCACGATATTCTGGTAGCAGTATTTTAGCTGCAACTTCGAAAAAAATCTTAATTCTGTTGGTTTCCTAATAAGTGTTCCTGTTAAAATTAATTGTGTGGTCACTACAAGATATTGTGTGAAAAAAAATATCACACCAAATTGTTGTCGTGATAAAATAAATTACGTTGTTGTTACCAAAATACTTTAAGTGGTCACAAAATAAACGTTCTTCGTGTAGGGTCTGATAAATGTACAAAACTGATGTTTACAAAATATTTTTTTTTTGCTAAACAAAATTTGAAGTGGTATCAATACTGATCTTGTTTTCTGAATAAAATATAGAGGAAAAAATAGCCTTATTGAACCAGCCTGGGACAATGCAAATTTTTCGTATTGGTAAATACAGTTTCAGGCAAATGCATGTGGTGTCATTGTTCGTTGCACATTCATGCGAAAGTTAAAATCAGAAAAAATTAATACTTTTAGAGGAAAATGCAATTTTAATTGGTTTAATTTAGATGACTGGTTGCTTCAATTGGACTGCAGTCTTAAAATCTTCGTAATCCGCCGTGGTAGGATCAAAATTTGGGTCCAGCTAAATATTCATTCAAAGTGATGAAAGATTATCAGCAATCTGGAGCTAAACTCCACCTATTAACCACGTGAAAACCAATCACAATCAATGCAAAGACGGCAGAAGGAGTGAGACTCGCGAGTTAGAGGTTGGGAAAGTCTTTATTATCCTTCTCGGACTTCCCTCGGATCTCTATTCTCTTTCATCTGAGGCCCCTCATGATTAATAAATAGCTCTTTGTTCTTCCGATGACGTCTTGTTTTTTCTCTAACAAACTGCAGAATTATCTGCTATCAGCTTCAAATGTTTCCATACTCTTCCCCTACGCATGTTCAAAAGCAGTCTTTTTTTAACTAATGACCACGTCTTTTTTCTATTGCTAATAGGCTATCGTGCATTGGTTGGTTAACTCAAGACTATACAAGACAGATTATAATGTTTCATGAAAATGTAACTGGGAAAGTACGTCATGTTAACTATTTCGTTTGCTGAACACAATTTATAAGGGTATAAGATTTCACCGAAGTACTGTAGCATGTTCGCAGACGTATCACCAGCGGTTAGCAGTGAAGTAGCAGAACTCTCACTGACCCAGTAAGTATGGCGAGGGTTGGGGGGGGGCAGGAAGGGTTAAATATGCTTGAGTTACATTGCGTAAAGTAAGATTATTATTGAAACCAAGTAGGTACATTGTTATTAATAATGCAGTATTAATACACACACTTAGTGTAGCAGCACAAAATGTTAAAAAGTATTTAGGAAGCCTGTCTATTAAGGCTCAGCCATCACCAGTCGTGCTGCATAAGGTGGTAAGTTCGTAGATAAATTTATTTTTCGCCATATAAAGTCAAAAAGGTTGCAACAAATTCCAGTACGACCAGATGTGTTTGCTTGAGAAAGATGGAAGTTTAGTGAAGGTACCGACATTCTGAGTCGCCAGTCTTCTCTTTCTTGGCCTTAAAACTGAAGTGCGTGCTCTCGAAATTATGACAGTATATTTCGTGAGTGTGCTTTTGTAGGTTATATTATAATAAATAAAACGTTCTGCAATATAACTATTGTTTATAATTATTCATTAAAATTGAACACTACACGTATTTCTAATTTCCGTTTTACACTTATATCACAGTTATGCAATTAAAACGTGTTAAATTAAATCAAAATAAAATATGTTTTTTTTTTTAAGTAAAAAATTAACTTTCTGTATTTTTACTAGCGTTTACAGGTAGACAGGCATGTATTAACGGCAAAGTACAACTGTCATAAGTGATGAATAGCAAAAGCGTATATTTGCACTTACTAGTTCAGAAAAGTTTTGTTTTGAAGTCTATCGCACATTTCCGTCATTTGTCGTATGACCGTCGGCCGTACAAGTTCTGAATTCCTAAAACCTCGCCTCTATCAAACTGGCCAACACTGCTCGTGTTATGCTGGCGTATTTTTTACGCCCGATCCACGTGAATAAGCGCAAATTTTGCTGGCACGGAAAAAAAAAAATTGCCACGCAAGTTAAAATTGCCAGAACATAGTTGATTTGAGCGTGATTGTGGGAGCTGAATATGTTTAGCGCTGAACGTGCAGTTCTTCCTTTGTTCAGCGGGCAGAACATTACGCGCGAATCCTCTGTGCAGGTTGAAAGCAGGCGTTGAGCCGTCGAGCGCGGTCCGCGGTGAGAGGTCGATAACCCCCGCGATTCGACGTGATGGTCGGCGCAGTCCGACCCGTTGGGGCGAGCGCAAAGCTGCGGTACGATCACGGCAACGAAACGCGAGCACAAAGACTCACCCGCGACACAAACGCNTTGGGGCGAGCGCAAAGCTGCGGTACGATCACGGCAACGAAACGCGAGCACAAAGACTCACCCGCGACACAAACGCCGAGCTCGCTCAGAATTGTCGGTGCACGTGTATCTCTTAAGTTGTTTGCCTGCCTGCTGTTTACGAGGGCGACCATATATTTACCTCGCGGCTTGCACAAAACAAAGCCTCGTCGAACCCCCAATTCTTGCAGAAACCCCGCGAAGCCACGCAAATTGCCTTTGCAGTTTTTTTCCTCCCATCTCCCGTGGGAAGCGTCATTTATTGGACACGTTCCCAACAGTTTCGTCGTCGACAGAAATACGCGTATAAGCAATTAAACATTGTCCAAATTACCTGAATAGGAAATGATGCTCTCTTAATTGCCTGCCTGTAGGCGTATTGGACCCAGTATAACCAGTATAAACAAATGCGCATCTCATATGCAAACACGATTAACTCTGTCCAAACTCAAAGTAGTCGACGATCTCAAACGAACTATAACCACAATCCAGTAATTTCGTGGCTTCATCAATTTTTTCCTTTTTTGTTTCCTTGTTTCTTTTTCAGTGGCCCAAATTTCCGGCGCGACAGGACATAGAAAAGAGCTTCCTAAACCTTTTTATTTTTTACTGCAATTGAACTCTCATCTAATTTGTAACAGTCGAGAGGAAAAGTTGGATATTCTTTGAGTGGCGATTACAATGGTGGTTATGCCTACAATATTAAAAATAATATAAGGTTCATGAACTTTACTAAGTGGAGTGGAGAGAAGAGATTTGGGCGGCTCGTAACCTCGAAGTCTTGTGAGCCGACGAGGGCGAAGTGAAGTGAGTATGGAGCAGCGCCGGAACGCTTGAGCGGGGGAAAAGGGAGATCCCCGAGAAAAATACCGCCGACCAGCGGCATCATCCAGCACGATTCCCACGGCCTCGGCACTCACTGTGATGCTGTCATGAATTTCCGAATTAATATAAGTTGCTCGCCCGAGGCACACACTACCATATGAATTTGTCGGTATTGTTCAGACTCGCCTTGTAGTACTATACACTTTAAACAAGTGTATGACACAACCCTTTCGGAAGATTTAAAATAAAGTACAGAAAAGAGTAAAATATTGTAACCCACAAATTTATATTTTTCTACAGAAGAAATTCTACACCACCTGGAAAGCAGTTGTGTGTTTTTCGTCTTTCTCACAAAAATGTGTAATGTCGCTAAATATTAGGCGATTCTGATTTTGACTGTATCCGGCAAGAGAGGTCTTGTGCATAGTACATTTCTGACGTCAAGCTCCCTCTACGGCATATTTACTCTGAGGTGTTTTACTTCTTAGTTTTGTTATCTATGCAAAATTGTTGACGTTCAGTAAAAATCATAGATTTTGGTATTTCTTGTATACTTTGGGAGTTCAGCTACCAAAAACCGGGTTAGACAGCTTTGAGGTGCTCAAGCGTATGTCTGCAAGCCAAACGAGGTGCAATTATGTTATCTTTGTCTTCCACAGATAAGGGAAACATGGCATTTTATTGTTCACTAGGCAAGTTGAGGTAATTAAAGTTGCACATCCACGCTAATCACATCCACTGAGGTATTTGGATCTAATTCGAAAAAAAAAACTGCCAGACGTTAATGCTTTTTAAGAATTTCTAAATCAAGTAACTTTCGAGATGGGTATTCAGTAGGNCAGCTACCAAAAACCGGGTTAGACAGCTTTGAGGTGCTCAAGCGTATGTCTGCAAGCCAAACGAGGTGCAATTATGCTATCTTTGTCTTCCACAGATAAGGGAAACATGGCATTTTATTGTTCACTAGGCAAGTTGAGGTACTTAAAGTTGCACATCTACGCTAATCACATCCACTGAGGTATTTGGATCTAATTCGAAAAAAAACTGCCAGACGTTAATGCTTTTTAAGAATTTCTAAATCAAGTAACTTTCGAGATGGGTATTCAGTAGGGNAAAAAAAACTGCCAGACGTTAATGCTTTTTAAGAATTTCTAAATCAAGTAACTTTCGAGATGGGTATTCAGTAGGGCCAGTGACTTTTCGCGTAAAAATCGGAGCACACAGTAGACTTCAACACTATATACACACCTCAGCTGTTGTTATACCTCCATTGGCTGCTGGTGCCGTGTCCGTCTTTGACCAAGCCACTCAGGACTAAGTAACTCCGACACTGAACCTTCGTGATTCGTGCGCAAACGGTTAACACGGGCCAGAACATTTTTTAGCCAATCAAGGAAGATGATCTACCCTAGTGCTTTGGACTGTATCTTGTCTCTAAATATTTACGCGAAATATCACTGCCCCTAGTTATAAGTTATGGTTTAATATAGGTTTTAGATATTTTTAAAATAAACGTGACCAATTATGATCAGATTCGTCCCTGCCCGTCGCTAAACTTCTTATGACCTTGGTACCGCAGTAGCAGCAGATATGAATTACCTCTTAACTGTGCCACGTAAAGATATCTGCTTCCTTCTTGAGTTATAATAAGGTTTTACATTTGAGAATTGATGAATTTCACGGGAAATGTGAGCGAAGTGTTAATTTTGTCACTCATAGTTTAGTCACAATTCGTATTCGAACTTACCTTGCTAATTTTATTGTGCTAAAAATAATGTTAGTAGATTTTAAAAATAACATAACGCACAAATATACGTCAGTATATAAAATCGACTCTTATAATAAATAAAACTTTATAAAGTCAGCGTAAAGTAAAATAATGATAATAAAATCAAAGTACAGTTAAGCTACATACGTTCTTTTATTTACCGTCAGCGGCCGAGATTAATAACCAGTGTTCCTTTACAGTATTTACTGATGCTGCTGATGAGTCACTGACGAAAAGTGTTTCGGCGCCTGGGTTGTAGGCTACACTTCGTACCGAGACGATTGATTAATGTACATGGTAGGCGGTCAGCAGTGCCAGACGACCGTAAATGGAGGTGGCGAACGATAATCCTAGCCGAGAGACTGTAACACTGCTGTTATCTGCCGAGGATGCGAATAGAGTGAAGGTTGCTTGGTATTCAGTTATTTTCACCCTAATTGAATGCTCATGCCATACAGTTTTATTTCCAAATGATCTCTTCATCGTCGGAAAACACATGCATTGCTGATGACGTGACGACAAGCTCGTCGGGCGTGGCGCACGCCAATATCTCTACTGCTAGCATCGCGGATGAGTGTCCCGCTACTGAGATCACTGACTGGCTGCAGGCGTTCCCAGATGGCTTCCTGCTGATCAGCGACACCAACGCTGTCAGCAGGAAAAGGAATGTAGAGCCTGTCATACCAACAAGAAAATCAACTACAGTCGAACCATCTCATAAAGAACTTAGCGAGGATAGTGATATTTTTCCGTGTGTAGATAATCCACTATTAACATATGACGGGTTAAATCGAATTAATAAATATACGCCTGCAGTAACTGAAGTAGATGAATGTACTAAAGAAGATACAGGTGTAGGGGCAGCCATTGCTGCAGGCAACCACGAAGGAAATGGAATTCGAGCTCTCCTTGTTATAGCGGCAATAACAATTAATAATTCAATTAATTTAACATAATAATTAAAAGAAAAATCAATGTATATAAAATAATTTAATCTACCATATATAAATATTCAAGCAATAGCTATTAATAATATACTATCAACAAAAAGGTTAAGATAAAGCAGTAATAATTCCAGCATTAAAAGATTTAACATTCTGATAATAAATAACCAAACAATTAGAAACCAAACCCAAGGGCTTTTCATTATCATAGTTTCCCACGAATCCAGGTTTCCCCCACCTTAACTTAACCGGTTCGGTGAAACATTAACTTCTGAGTTCACGGGTTGGTCTTTTTTTTTTTGGCATGCGCTGTGTTTGTGTTCAGCACTTGCCTTGCAACCAGNAAAGTAGAACTCAAGCAGCGCTTCAGAAAAGTTGGAAGTATCCATGAATGGAATATATGTTCAGCACTTGCCTTGCAACCAGTGAACAACATGCTGCATGCTTGATGATACCGGCATTCATGTCGGAGAGGTGTAAACAATGCCACAAATCAGAGTAGCCACAAGGAAGGCTGGACACCGATGCCTTGCTGTATACAGCACCGGTCATAAATATCATTAAAGTGCAACGTGTCCACGATCGTGAATACGGCGACTGACGTAGTTGCTGATTACTTTATAATTGCTTGAATATGTACCGTAGACGTAAATTGTTGGAAGTTTGTTCACCCCAAGTGGGTTACGTCACGATGACATCAGTCTATTCCATAAAGTTAATTATGAAAGAACATTGTGAAACTCTCCTACACATAGGTAATGACGTTGGCCCATTCCTTGAGTATATGTAAAAGAGAAAGGGACGCAGGAAAAAACATTCCTTAGATGGAGGCAAAAATATTCCATGCGTCCATACACAGAGGTTTTCGCCCGAAAATGGAGGAGCCGCAAAATTATTTCAGTACATGTAAGTTTTTCTTTTACAACATGTATATAAAATTATGTTACAAGCTTCGAGAGGTGATTCAGTTTGGAAAACATATATATATATATATATGACTAATGACTTACAGTGATTAGTAAGGGAGATATGCACCCTTGATAATGCAAAAATTAAATGCTTCCATGTAAAATGTTATGGAACTATTTGAGGCAAAACAACAAATCGTTTGAAAATGTATTGTTCAACAATTATGCCATACAATTATAATTGTTAATATCATCCCCTTCGTGGATAAAGTAGGGTATTGTGATATTTTTATCGCAGAAAATAATAAACCTTGAGCGTCTGTCGATATTTAATGGTGCATTATTTGTCAGTATGTTGCAACGAACAATAAATTAAGCTTTGTCGAGGCAAACGGCTATCGAGAAAACGGCACGGGAAGTTTTGAAGGGTGTGGCAGTGCTCACGAATTTCTTATAACAACTGACACTTTGGAACCTATTGAAAACGATCATTTTCTTATCACTCACTTTATTCTCAATCTCTCTCTCTCTCTCTCTCTCTCTCTCTCTCTCTCTGTCCCTCACTCTACCTTGCTGTTTTGCTATATTTTGTTCTTTCACTCTCTCCCTCTCATTCCCCCACCCCCTCACTCATTCTACATTGCTTTCTTGCTCTCCCTCTCTCTTGCTCTCTTTTGTTCTCCCCTCTATCTTACTCTCCNAATAAAATCAAAGTACAGTTAAGCTACATACGTTCTTTTATTTACCGTCAGCGGCCGAGATTAATAACCAGTGTTCATTTACAGTATTTACTGATGCTGCTGATGAGTCACTGACAAAAAGTGTTTCGGCGCCTGGGTTGTAGGCTACACTTCGTACCGAGACGATTGATTAATGTACATGGTAGGCGGTGAGCAGTGCCAGACGACCGTAAATGGAGGTGGCGAACGATAATCCTAGCCGAGAGACTGTAGCACTGCTGTTATCTGCCGAGGATGCGAATAGAGTGAAGGTTGCTTGGTATTCAGTTATTTTCACCCTAATTGAATGCTCATGCCATACAGTTTTATTTCCAAATGATCTCTTCATCGTCGGAAAACACATGCATTGCTGATGACGTGACGACAAGCTCGTCGGGCGTGGCGCACGCCAATATCTCTACTGCTAGCATCGCGGATGAGTGTCCCGCTACTGAGATCACTGACTGGCTGCAGGCGTTCCCAGATGGCTTCCTGCTGATCAGCGACACCAACGCTGTCAGCAGGAAAAGGAACGTAGCCCCTGTCATACCAACAAGAAAATCAACTACAGTCGAACCATCTCGTAAAGAACTTAGTGAGGATAGTAATATTTTTCCGTGTGTAGATAATCCACTATTAACATATAACGGGTTAAATCGAATTACTAAATATACGCCTGCAGTAACTAAAGTAGATGAATGTACTAAAGAAGATACAGGTGTAGGGGCAGCTATTGCCACAGGCAACCACGAAGGAAATGGAATTCGAGCTCTCCTTGTTATAGCGGCAATTACAATTAATAAACCAATTAATTTAACATAATAATTAAAAGAAAAGAATCAATATATATAAAATAATTTCATCTACCATATCTAAATATTCAAGCAATAGCTATTAATAATATACTATCACCAACACGATTAGATAAAGCAGTAATTATTCCAGCATTAAAAGATTTAACATTTTGATAATAAATAACCGAACAATAAGAAACCAAACCCAAGCTTTTCATTATCATAGTTTCCCACGAATCCAGGTTTCCCCCACCTTAACCGGTTCGGTGAAACATTAACTTCTGAGTTCACGGGTTGGTCTTTTTTTTTTTTGGCATGCGCTGTGTTTGTGTTCAGCACTTGCCTTGCAACCTGTGAACAACGTGCTGCATGCTTGATGATACCGGCATTCATGTCGGAGAGGTGTAAACAATGCCACAAATCAGAGTAGCCACAAGGAAGGCTGGACACCGATGCCTTGCTGTATACAGCACCGGTCATAAATATCATTAAAGTGCAACGTGTCCACGATCGTGAATACGGCGACTGACGTAGTTGCTGATTACTTTATAATTGCTTGAATATGTACCGTAGACGTAAATTGTTGGAAGTTTGTTCACCCCAAGTGGGTTACGTCACGATGACATCAGTCTATTCCATAAAGTTAATTATGAAAGAACATTGTGAAACTCTCCTACACATAGGTAATGACGTTGGCCCATTCCTTGAGTATATGTAAAAGAGAAAGGGACGCAGGAAAAAACATTCCTTAGATGGAGGCAAAAATATTCCATGCGTCCATACACAGAGGTTTTCGCCCGAAAATGGAGGAGCCGCAAAATTATTTCAGTACATGTAAGTTTTTCTTTTACAACATGTATATAAAATTATGTTACAAGCTTCGAGAGGTGATTCAGTTTGGAAAACATATATATATATATATATGACTAATGACTTACAGTGATTAGTAAGGGAGATATGCACCCTTGATAATGCAAAAATTAAATGCTTCCATGTAAAATTTTATGGAACTATTTGAGGCAAAACAACAAATCGTTTGAAAATGTATTGTTCAACAATTATGCCATACAATTATATTTGTTAATATCATCCCCTTCGTGAATAAAGTATGGCATTGTGATATTTTTATCGCAGAAAATAATAAACCTTGAGCGTCCGTCGATATTTAATGATGCATTATTTGTCAGTATGTTGCAACGAACAATAAATGAAGCTTTGTCGAGGCAAACGGCTATCGAGAAAACGGCACGGGAAGTTTTGAAGGGTGTGGCAGTGCTCACGAATTTCTTATAACAACTGACACTTTGGAACCTATTGAAAACGTTCATTTTCTTATCACTCACTTTATTCTCAATCTCTCTCTCTCTCTCTCTCTCTCTCTCTCTGTCCCTCACTCTACCTTGCTGTTTTGCTATATTTTGTTCTTTCACTCTCTCCCTCTCATTCTCCCAACCTCTCACTCATTCTACATTGCTTTCTTGCTCTCCCTCTCTCTTGCTCTCTTTTGTTCTCCCCTCTATCTTACTCTCCTTTGTTATCCCCTTCTCTCACATCCATGGCATAAGACGCCGCCAATTATAACATAGTTGGCGTGTCAGCAGCAACCAATAGAATCTCCCAGGGAAAGGCGATGCCTGCATTGGCGCCAGCTTCTGGACTTGCACAGCACCAACCATGAGTCCACCCATTCTGCAACATGTTGGACATGAACGAGTACACTCGGGATAGTATTTTAAGGGGTCAAAATAAAGCAGTGATTGCAGAATGAAAGCTTGAATGTGGGTAAAATAAATTGAAGCATTTTCTCCGCGAAGGCACAATATTACAGAGAATAGGTGTTTTCTCACCGTGGATATGGCACTGGTGGGGGCAGTGATATTTCGCGGAAAGATTTAGAGAAAAGATACAGTCCAAACCACTTTAGGGTCGTCCAGCTTCTTTGAGTGGCTAAAAAAATGTTCTGGCCCGTGTTAACCGTTTGCGCACGAATCACGAAGGTTCGGTGTCGGAGTTACTTGGTCCTGAGTGGCTTGGTCAAAGACGGACACGGCACCAGCAGCCAGTGGAGGTATAACAACAGCTGAGGTGTGTATATAGTATTGAAGTCTACTGTGTGCTCCGATTTTTACGCGAAAAGTCACTGGCCCTACTAATAGGCTATCATGCATAGGTTGGTTAACTCAAGACTATACAAGACAGATTATAATGTTTCATTAAAATATAACTGGGAAAGTACGCCATGTTAACTATTTCGTTTGCTGAACACAATTTATAAGGGTATAAAATTTCACCGAAGTACTGTAGCATGTTCGCAGACGTATCACCAGCGGTTAGCAGTGAAGTAGCAGANGGGGGGGCAGGAAGGGTTAAATGTGCTTAAGTCACTCCTTGGGGTTTTACTTTACATAGCGTAAAGTATGATTATTATTGAAACCAAGTAGGTACGTTGTTGCTAATAATGCAGTATTAATACACACACTCAGTGTAGCAGCACGAAATGTTAAAAAAGAATTTAGGAAGCCTGTGGACAGGTGTTTTCTCACCGTGGATATGGCACTGGCTTCCCTCTCTGCGGCGTTGTTTGTCGACCCAGGGGGACCTTGTTTACCCCCGTCTGCGAAAAACAGCGCCTGGAGTTTCCCAACCCGACGTCTGCGTCCCCTCGTGGGCCTCGCGAACGACGCAGCGGGGGCGACGTGTCCGCCTTCTCTTCTGCGCTCGGACTCTGTCCATTTCCGACGTGTTCGTCGTAAGCCGGGTGCACTCCAAAATATAAATTGTTAAAAACTGATCCTAATCGGTGAGTTTTAGAGCATATTTTTNTCCATTTCCGACGTGTTCGTCGTAAGCCGGGTGCACTCCAAAATATAAATTGTTAAAAACTGATCCTAATCGGTGAGTTTTAGAGCATATTTTTTGAAACAGCTCCACTGGAACTAGTCAAATTATGCTCACGATTTTAGCTGCTTGTTTCATTTCTTCAACAGTGGATTTATTGCTGATTCCTAGCGAAATACACTAACTAGCCTGGCAGTAAAATCCTGTCGCGTTTCACTAATTCGTCAGCAGGTGACAGCTCATTTACTAAAGTTCCAGTAAGAATGATTCCGCTGACTGAAATCACTTAGATTTGGTGTGACATTAAACTTTCAAAGATATTTAGGGTACTTTTTTTTTAAGGGAAAGTTAAACATTTTTAAGCTGTTATTTGGAGAAATTTTAAATAGTTAGCGCAATATTAACTTAAATAATTAAGTTGTATGAGTTACTGTTTCTAGTATTAATTATTTATATTCTGCGAGAACCGACAGAGTTATTCTCTGTTGTAAATTAAGCGACATCTTAATAGTCTTGACACTGTCAAGCAGCACTTTTCTTTAGTAATGAATTAAGTAATTTCGTGACTGAGTGTGTGTGTGTGCGTGCGTGTGCGTGTGTGCGCGCTATATATTCTGTGCTGGGGCTGTAGGCTAACCTTAGTTACTTGTTTTGTGGACTAGTCCTTCTCTATATTCCAATGTTTGTTATTTTTGTAAATCGATACCGTTCAACATATGCATTGTGCCACCGGGTTGTAAGTGTTAGATATGGATATTTTTTTAACAGACATGAGTGCTTATTTTGTTTGTCCTTTGTAGGTATAATCTTTTTATACATTTTATGTGGCATTTAATGCGGCTTAAATGCACTGAATGTGTAATTTATTTTTTAGGTATATTTAGCCATAAAAATGGGGAAAATTTTGATAGGCGGAAAATGAATTAGCTCTCCGTTACTGACGTGGCGTTAGTGCCGCCCGAGACACGTCTGATGACCGCGGAGCTGAAGGGAACTGGACTCACAANGTTGACCGCCGGCAGGCTTCGCTAGCGCGTGTGTTCTGACGGCCAAAAATGCATGGACGCGGGGAGCGTCAAACTGATCCTAATCGGTGAGTTTTAGAGCATATCTTTTGAAACAGCTCCACTGGAACTAGTCAAATTATGCTCACGATTTTAGCTGCTCGTTTCATTTCTTCAACAGTGGATTTATTGCTGATTCCTAGCGAAATACACTAGCCTGGCAGTAAAATCCCGTCGCGTTTCACTAATTCGTCAGCAGGTGACAGCTCATTTACTGAAGTTCCAGTAAGAATGATTCCGCTGACTGAAATCACATCTTCAGATTTTGTGTTGCATTTAACTTTCAAAGATATTTAGGGTACTTATTTTAAAGGGAAAGTTAAAATTTTTTAAGCTATTACTTTGGATTCGGAGAAATTTTTAATAGTTAGCACGATATTAACTTAAATAATTTAGTTGTATGAGTTACTGTTTTTAGTATTAATTATTTTTATTCTGCAAGAACCGACACAGTTTTTCTCTGTTGTAAATTAAGTGACATCTTAATAGTCTTGACACTGTCAAGTAGCACTTTTCTTTAGTAGTTAATTAAGTAATTTTGTGACTGTGAGTGTGTGTGTGTGTGCGTGTGTGCGCGCTATGTATTCTGTGCTGGGGCTGGAGGCTAACTTTTGTTATTTGTTTTGTGGACTAGTCCTTCTCTAAATTCCAATGTTGGTTATTTTTGTAAATCGATGCCGTTCAACATATGCATTGTGCCACCGGGTTGTAAGTGTTAGATATGGATATTTTTTTTAAATTGACATGACTGCTTATTATGTTTGTCCTTTGTAGATATAATCTTTTTATACATTTGATGTGGCATTTAATGCGGCTTTAATGCACTGAATGTGTAATTTAGTTTGCGGTATATTTAGCCATAAAAAGGGAGAAATTTTGATAGGCGGAAAATGGATTAGCTCTCCGGGCATTGCCGTTACTGACGTGGCGTTAGTGCCGCCCGAGACACGTCTGATGACCGCGGAGCTGAAGGGAACTGGACTCACAAGCGACCAATCACGAGCCAGCTTCCAAGAACCCGTCGCACGCTTGGTGCGAAGCAAGCTGCAAAACACTACGCTCTAGTGTTTGCTGTGTAATCCAGGAAACAAACCGGGCACGGTAAATAATACACTCCACCGTGCCTTGCAACCCCTCGCCGACGGACATTACCTCGGTCATGACAACCACCTTTCATATCGGCTGTGTCTGTCCCCAGCCTGCACGCTTAAACAAACGGAGCTATGCCACATCCGCAAATTGTACGTTTCTAACCAAATAGCGCTTACCTCGTACTATTCCCGCGCAACGTCATTATAGTCTATTCGCGGTATATTCGTACGTTTTTAATCAAACCTTTGAAAAATCACACCACCTGTGACGTGTTCGGTTCTTTCCTAAATATGTCGTGTAGTTACACAAGATTTTACACCTGTGTTTTTACTTTTGGTTAAATTGAACTTTTACTTATATTTAATATATAAGTTGTAATAATTCTTTTATAATTCACGTGAATAAAAACAAGGGGGTGGAAGTGGAAATGGATGTGTTGGTAATAAATATTAATAAATAGTCCTCTTGCAAAATATTATTAAACTTGAACTAGGCGAACGATGTGCGTTGTTTCTTTGATGTAATTTTCTATGCTTGCTCCGTTTGAACCAGGAGGAGGAACTTGAGCAGGGCTTCAGAAAATTTGGCATTAACCAAGAACGAACTTCAACTGCAAATGAAACTTTTAAGTCAGAGATCCAGAAATGCCGTTTTCATTTGTTCATCGGCTGCTGCTGTCTTCCTTTGGGCTAATTTTTACTTGTCTCTGGATGCTTATTATTGACTCGGAGTACTTCAGGGCATATCATGAACCTGCGGATCGATAGTGAAAGTTAGAATTCTATCTTAGCAGCGTTAACTTTTTCAATACTATCGGAAATCACGTAAGAAAATAATCGCTTGCAATAAGCTTGATGTGTATGTGAAGATGAACATTTAATTCGCAGTTCTTATTGATTTATCTTGCGTCTTGTACACTTGCCCTCAGAGAGTTCATCAGGTGTAGAGTCTATTCACAATTTATTCCCTTTTTTTTTTTTAAATCAAACATTTGAAAAATTACCCTGTGTATGACATTTGTTGTTGCTTCCTAAGTATGTCGTGTATCACAAGCTTTCTATACCTACTTGTGTTTGCATAAAATTACCTTATTATGGTAAAATTCAACTTAAACTTATACTTTATATATAAAATATAATTTTTAATTTATGTGATTAAAAACAGAGAGAATATGGGGTTGTTGGTAATGCTTAGCAACAAATAGTTCTTATGCAAAATATTATGAAACTGAGTGCGCACGAATGCGGTGCGTTGTCCCTTATTTGTGCAATTTTGTAGACTGGGTTAAGCTTTGTTTACCTGAGCGGAGGCATATCCTGGAAGTAAATTAAAAGTTGGAAGTATTTACTATACTGATTAATGGTTGTTAATGACCCCCCTGGTGTATTCGCGTCAAATCATAACAACAGCGAACCGAATAAATAACTTGTATCGGTTTCTCATCTCATTTGCGCATTTTATGGTTGAACTGTGTTTTTCAGTCCTGTGATATTTTTTGAGGAACGGTTTTATCAGCTGCTTGCTAACCAGATTTCAGAATAAAATTTACTATTTGAATCTGTGACATTTTAAAAGTCAAGGAATATAAGCAAACGCTCGTCCGTGTGTCATACGGGTATCGAATTGAAAGTGTTTAAGAATTCGTTAAATTGAACTTAAACTTTCCTACGTATAATTGTACTCGTTACCATAATCTGCTCTGCATAAAGAACGCCATCAGCGCTACATTCAAGGCTCTAAACTGGCGTGCAGTGTTCTCGGTGTGTTGCGTATGCCTATGGGACTCTAGACGGTAACCTTATGCTTTTATTGATGGAGAGTGTGTACAAATATTCATTGAAGACTCCTATCGTATATTCGCTGGTATAGGCTATTCACAGTAAAATGGCCCCTTTCTGAAGCCCTCTCATTTGGAATAGTAGCCAATAAATATATTTTATTGCAGCCTTAGACGTCAACTTTCGAATCCGGTTAAATATGTACACAGTGTTTTTTACTTACATGGCAATACTTATTTCAAAAAGTGGTGGAAGGAAATACCTGATAGGAAAAAAGTAACTAGGGCCTTAAAAGCGCTCACTTCACCGCGAACAGCCCATGGGTTGTCCTAAGATACAGCAGCCTGGAAAAAAAAAGCAGTTTTTTTAATATGATGTTTAAGGACTCCAAAATAAGATTTAACATTTCCCGCAGATTGCTCCACTCGTAACCATCGTCTTCTGTTACAACAGGTTAAGTTTTCAAAATTAGGAGAGAAAAAAAGTGTACTGTCGTATAAATATGGCAACTACGGAAAAAGTTGCTTTTATTTCCCAAATTTACGCTTATCGTGTGGATAGATTGCAGTTTCAAATAAGGTAAAAATTCCACTCCTTATTTGTATCATGAATTCTGTGACCGTAGACAGAAGAAACCTTTTGTGGGATCTATCTGATGGAGGGTGGGTAATTAATGTCCAGTTTTTGTACAACTTTTCTTGTTAAAAGAGTTTTCTGTGAAGGTTTAAACGCAGTTTTGTAGAAGCGCCCACTGCTCCAAGTGACTACGGTTTTTTTTTTTTAACAAGCATCTATGTGTACAATTTTTTTACCTTCATGAATTGAATTGTCTGCAAAGATTTCGTATACTATGCTAACGTCCTATAATACGACCTTGTAAGCCCTCGGTTCCTGCTTCATATCTTATGCAGTGTCTTTTTATTTAATACTCTTCTTTCTTTAACATTCGCTTTGTTTCCCAGATATTTTTTCCTAGCATAAATAACAGAATTTTTGTACTTGTCCACTATTAATTGTTTCTTTATTAAAAGGTCATTCTTGGGGCGTCCCACAGAATAATTTACTGTATATACAGCTGCTTTACTGACTTCATGAAGCAATAGGATTTTTAATTGTCTTTTAATTCCGCACGAAGTGGATTTTTCTTGCACATACTGGCCAAATTTCAAGTTTTTATCTCACGACGTAAACTTTTTAGAATATATCTCATTAAATTCTATATGCTCGTGCATATGTAACATCCGGCACTGATTTCTCGTTTATAATTATACAGTCAAATAAATATCTAGAAACTCTTGTGGACCAAATATATTTGTAAATGTTTTTTTTTTTTTTTTTTTTCCACCTGAAGTAGGTTTTCGTAAATTTCAGGTTATTTAATGTTGTGAATTCTCTTGAATTTTAACGTTCTCATAAACGCATCCTTCTCCATAAGCAGATATCCGGGATTTTCGCGGAATTGTTCGTCAACAAGTAAGTCTCCACTGTCCCTTATGTACAGGAGCTTTAGTGAGCTGTTCTTTAGCAACAAAATAATTAAATTCAATTTTAATTATTTTACGTAACTCAATTCATCCATTTACAGTTAATTTTAGTGGTTCAATTAATCAACTAACACCGTTATTATTTACAGTTCAACCAATTTAAGTTACTTATATCTCACTTATATTTTAAACTATCATTTATTTTATTACTATTATTATTACACCAAAACACGAACAAACTCCAGGCCTTGCCTCCCGGGCCGCCCAGTTATGTACAACTTTGGCTCTAGAAGCCGCTTGACCACACCAAAAACCGTCATGGAGATCACTCAGGGTCCCGTGACGGTTTCTACAAAAACCCTTATTTATAAATGCCGCTATTTAGGGATATAATTCCCCTTCCCCCCCTGAAGACAGAGCGGGAGAGTAAAAATAGTAATGGGTACCAAGGCCTCCTGGCGCTACCCAGGGGTCCTTCAACATACATTCTGCAGGGGCTTCCGCAGCTTGCTTATCTGAATGACAGGCAGGCGGGATGGGCTGGCCGTGCCCAGCCTGGGATTGAACAATGATGGTCCAATGGGAGGACAAGAGCCCCCACAAGGGCTTGTATTTCCCCCGCGCTAAAGAAGTTGCGTCCCAGTGATACGTTGCTCATTGGCTGTTGCTCCAGTTCAGCCGCTGGCCGTCATATAGCGTAGGATTCGGTCTTTGTTCTCCTTGCAGGTTTGTTTTTGGTAGAAAGTCCTCCGGGGTGTGTATTAACAAATTGTAGTTCAAACGTAGGCTCCAAGTATTGGTTGGGGGTAGGGGGACAAAGGTGGTGGTAGTTCCTCTACTTTTCAGCTGGCAGCGGCAGCGCCCTCCTTGGTAAATGAAAAGCGGCTGGTCACTACTTCAGTTTGTAATAAGTATTAATACTGTTGCGGGCTCCTTGTTTCCTTGTATGCGCCGTCCGGCACTGTAGGGGGTGACCCACTTCGACCCCCTCCCCCCCAGATAGGTTCGCTCACTGCTATGTAGTCCGGCGGCCAGGGGAATTATTGCCGGCGGACCTAGCTGACGTCTCAGCCCCTCCTCCCCTCTGCCGGAGGATTCAACGACTTTGGAGGATGAGCAAGAATTTTCTGGTGAGCCTTTGGTCGGGGCAGCGTGGCGTATGGAAAATATCATGGACCACAGCCGACGATACTATAAATACCCATCTCAGCCGGAGAGCAGTCAGTCCATTGTGGTAGCCATCTGGCTGAAGTGCGGTAATCTGTATAAGTCTGGTGCAGTGAGGGGCATCGGTGAAGAGGACGGATGATGGCGGATGGCACGAGACGATGGCATACGAGGTGTTTGTGGTGCGAACGGACGAGAGGACGTGATATCTGACGAGTAGAAGGCCAACCGTGCATGGGGGCGCTCTGAGATCTCTAAGAACATTTCGGAATTGTGAAATATGGACTGAACTAAGGTGGTACTGTGTGGGCATGTGATACGGACTTTATTGTAAATTTTGGAACTGCAAAATATGTACATATAATTTATCAAATAATTCAATTGGTTTTGATAAACTGTTTATTGGGACTGATTTCCGTTATTTTATTGCGATAATTTCTTTGAGGCGACTGTCAATTGTACGGATTAAATTTATTTATTGTAAATAAGAAGTGGTAGGAATTTATTGTGAGCTATTGAGTCGAGAGTATTTTCGTTGTAGTTCTTGTAAATAAATTAGGAAATTATAATTAACTATTTAATTAAGGCCTCCACCCCTTAAAGAACCTCGTTAAGCCCGCTGACTTTGAGAAACTGTAACAATACTGTAGACTTCTTGCCTCATTCTTTTAAAAATATATATTGCTTTATAGTCCCTTTACGTAACAAAAAACAACAATATTTCAGTAGAAGCAATCCTATTTAAATGTTTTAAAACTTGGCTCACGTGAAATAACTGTTATATACGTGTATAACCATATGCAGAAACATATAATGCTCAAGTTTTAGAATGTGGGGGAGGAAGGGAAAGAGATGCAAGAGATAACGTTTAAATGACCATGAGTCCTGTCACAGCAGGTTTGAGACTTGGCTCTCCTACTGAAAACAAGAAGTCACAGCGCCTATGGGCCCAATAGCAGCACAAGTTTTAATATACGTGTGGTTGAAGTTTAACTTACCCTCAAATGAATTCGCGAGATTTAAGGGGGCTCACTCCTTAAGCAGTAAAAACTACTATTTGTTTTGTGCGGGAATATTGGCTACTCTGGCGCTCATTATGCGACAAGACAAAGTCTCGCTTCCCAAAGCGGTAACCTCGCGAACTTGACGCCCTTGGAAACTTGACCTCGCACAGGTTCGGGTGGGAGGGAGGG
>NQII01001084.1:724397-747923 GCA_002778355.1 Clitarchus hookeri | reverse complement strand
AGGAGGAAGCTAAGTCTGGCGTCCGCATTCACTGGCCGACCCCAGACCCCAGCTCATCAAGCAGACGGAGCTCGCCGGTCGTCCTGGAATCCTGTGGCAAGACGCCGGCCGGGGTACTCTGCGAGTGGCTTTCAGCTGCGCCTCGCCTCAAGGTCAAGCGAGCTACTTTGGATTCCACCGCAAGCTTTGGCTCCGCGGATGCCCGGCTGGGCTCGCGGTTGGGAGGATATCCAATGGTTCAGCAGAATGCTAATCACTTCAAGTCGGCGTGTTACAAAGGGAATTATTAATCATTGCAGCGCTGCCGCAGTATTTTCGACAGAAGGGATGTTAAATTAATCATATTGATTTTTCCCTTATTTTTTTTTTGTATCGGGCTTGCTGTCGATTAAAATCCACTAGCAGGATTACTTGTCATGCCCTGCAAACCAAATATGTGCAATAAAGACATCAAAACAGAACTTTCTCGACATTGCATAACTTGTTTAACACAAACGTCATCCTGTTTCGAAACTTCCATACTAAGTCCTCCGATATTCCTAAATATCTTCCTTGGATAGTATTTTCTCCTTCTGTAGTGTCTTCGTGGGATGTTCAATCACTGTTGTCTTTTGAATCACTGTTGCTGGTTGAATCACTGTTGCTTCTTGAATCACTGTTCATGGGTGTTGGTGCATGCGCCTGAGTGCACTAACAGGGCGCGTGTTTCAATTTTCTCTTGTCAGACACCAATACTGTTTATTCACCAATAATACAACAATAAAATAAATTGTACACACAATTTAATTTAATAGTAAAGTAGAGTTACGAGAAAAATTGATACATCTTTGTGCTTTAACGATTGATCAAAAATGCAATATTTAAACCCGTGGCCAATGTTATGTCTTTCATTTTATTTTGTGCATTTAGAGTTAAAATTGGTGTAGTGCTGACACATTTATGTTGCCAAAAATTACACATTCCAGCGCGATATGTTGGAGTTGGAATGGAGCGGAGAGATTTCGGCGGCTCGTAACATCGAAGTCTTGAGAATCGATTATGGTAAAGTGAGGTGAGTGTTAAGCAGCGCCGGAATGCAAGGGCGGGGGGAAACTGGAGATCCCCGAGGAAACCCGCCGACCAGCGGCATCGTCCGACACGATTCCCACGCGCGAAAATCCGGGAGCGACCCCTGCGGGAATCGAGCCCGCTTCCCCCGTGTGGGAATAGAGTGGTCTGACCACTATACCACCGCGGCTCCCACCGTGCGATAGAATAAGAGATGAAGGAGAGCAAAGTAATCTGCCCACTCTTAGGTAAAATTATTTTTAAATCGTCCACTCTAGGTACCTATGACAAAAGGAACATGTTTTTTTTTTTAAGTATAGAGAATTATTATTGTTTATTGAATTGTAAGTGTTTTGTTGCCAAAGTGTTTCTTTGTTCAGCCGTGTCGGGTAAAGGGGCCACTGACTGGCCACTTACATTATACGCATGTATAGTCTACTCCCGGTTTCTCCACGCTTTTTGGATCAAACCTTTAAAAAAATCACCCCATGTATGATGTGTGGTTGTTTTCTAAATATGCCATGTGTCACAAACATTCCATACTTCTGTTAACATAAAGGTATCTGATTTTTAGTTCAATTTAACTTTTGCTTATATTATATTTGCAAATTTTGATATTTCATTTGTAATTTAATATGAATAAAAACAGCTATACAATAGGAGTGTTTGTAAAGCCTAGTAATAAATATTTCTTATACAAAATGTTATTACACTGATAGCGCGCAGCGCGCACGTGTAGGGTGCATTATCACTTAGGTGTAATTTTCTAGACTCGGTTAAGCTTTTTTTGCATATGAGTAGGAGTGTATATTATATATATGTATATAACCAGTGGTTTTCTGCAGTTTTAACAGAAGGCACCGGATTTCCACCCCGTTCAGGAAAAGATTTATTTGCATTATTATTATTAGTATTGGTATTTGTATTATTATTTCATATTCCGCAGCTTATTTAAAAAAAATTGATTCGAATCCCAGCATAGGTGTAAAGCGGTTACAGGCGATGTCCAGTACTGAAAAAACAGTCAACAAAATATTTGTTTGTATAGGGTCAAAAATATATTTCGTTGCCCCAACGAAATATTTTGTTGTATAAACAGAACTTGAAAAGCAACCAAATTAATTTTGTCAATTAAAAGTGTTTGTTGGTGAATTTATTTTTGCTTAATAATGGCATAAACGCCGTAATAGAACAAGTTTAGCAGGAAACTGATAAGTAAAGCTGTAAAACTTGAAATATTTACGCACGTTGTCCAGTATTTTAAATGTATATACACTGAAGAGCCAAAAAAACTGGTATACCTGCCTAATATCTGGTAGGTACCCCGCGAGCACGCAGAAGTGCCGCAAGAAGACGTGGCATGGACTCGACTAATGTCTGAAGGTATGCAGGAGGCATTGAAATCTGCGCCAATTTGAGAAAGGTTTGCACGTCTGTCACGTTTAATGATTCTCGTCAGTCGTCGTTTGTCCCGTTCGTTCACGATCTTTTTTCCGGCCGCAGCGATGTCGAAGATGTGATGTTTTACCGGATTCCCTGATATTCACGGTACACTCGTGAAATGGTCGTACGCGAACATCCAAATGTTATCGCTACCTCGGAGATGCTGTGTCCCATCTCTCGTGCGCCGACTATAACACCACGTTCAAACTCACTTAAATCTTGATAACCTGCCATTGTAGCAGCAGTAACCGATCTAGCTGCCGACCGCATTGCGTTACTCTGATTGGTTCCATACCTTTGTTATTTGCATACGCACGCCTATGCCAGTTTTTTTGGCTCTACAGTGTATTTTGAAACTTCAATCTCATCAGTAGTTACTTTAGCTGATGTTGCGAAGGTATAGTGGTCTGAAGAAGGTTGATCTAGGTTCGCATAGCGGTCGGACTTCCAACTTCTTTACATTAACAGAAACTGTTTAATGTACGTATAGCCCAACAGAACTTTAGTTGTGCACCAACCAAATCTTTGTTTGGGGCAACCAAATAAGAACAACAAAATATTTTATTGGCCCAATAAAAACATTTTATTTTGTTGGGCAAAAATAACTTCGTTAGATTCAACAAAAGCTTTTTGTCTGTGAGGCACGTCGCCAGCAGTTATAAAACGGTCGTAATATTATGCATGCGGCAACCTTGTGCAACTATATCGCGGTATTAATAGTTACTAGAAACACTGTAGCCATTCTGTCGTTGTGAACCACGGGCCTTATATACTAGTATATGGACGAATATTGTGTTTAGTTACTGTGACATTGGCCTTGGGCTGAGTGTTTACTTAAGCGGCTAAGTTAGTTAAAAAAAAGTGTGTTTTGAAATAAGGTAAACCCAGGAACATGAAATAAATAAAAATGGATATTCAAATGGGAAACCGATGTTGACGTCCAGTATGAGTCCATTTAGCTATTGCTATATTGATAAGGTGAATTCCGGATAACCATTTTCCTGACTGAAACACTGTTGTATATTACTGATAATAAACGTAATCTGTCGGTTAGATTCGATTCTCGCCGACTTCGGTGAACCCTTTTAAAAATGGCGGGCGTTATTTTCTGATCGTATTATTTCGAGATCCCATATCAAGGTCTAAAATACGTGTTTTCGTATTTTTCTGTATCACGCATATTTTTAAACTTATTCTAAAATCAAACATTTTGTCACGAATACTTAGGGCCAGTGACTTTTCGCGTAAAAATCGGAGCACACAGTAGACTTCAATACTATATACATACCTCAGCTGTTGTTATACCTCATTTAGCCGCTAGTGCCGTGTCCGTCTTTGACCAAGCCACTCAGGACTAAGTAACTCCGACACTGAACCTTCGTGATTCGTGTGCAAACGGTTAACATGGGCCAGAAATGTTTTTAGCCAATCAAAGAAGCTCGACTTTTGACTGTATCTTGTTTCGAAATCTTTTCGCGAAATATCATTGCCCCTACTCATACTTCACTTACGAGTTACGATTAATGAAAATATTTTGCAGGGTACTTTAATTTATTGCTGAATTTTAACTACTCGTGTGTATTATATCTCGTCGAATATCACGGGGTTTTTTTCCCTTAAGACAATATAATATTAACTCGAAATTAAAAATACTAGAGTCAAAGCGTGATCCAACGCATCCCAAAACAGGTGCATAATCATTTGTGACACAGATGCTTGCAAGTGAGTGAGTAAAGAGATTTGGGTGGCTCTTAGCAGCGAGGTATTGAAAGCCGATGAGGGTGATTGAGATGAGTATGGAGCAGCGTCGGAATGAAGGGGTGGGGGAAACGGGAGATCCCCGAGAAAACCCGCCAACCAGCGGCATCGTCCGGCACGATTCCCACATGCAAAAATCCGGGAGTGACCCGGCTGGGGATTTGAGCCCGGCTCGCCTTGGTGGGAGGCGAGCAGGCTAGCCGCTTAGCCACCGTGGCCCCCAGATGCTTGCAAGTGAAATTCTTGGAATTGCCATTGTAAAACACCCCGTTTCGATTTCCTGTTCTTGCCTTCATTTAATATCAAAAGCCATTATGTTGATAATTCGTCAGTAGAGCAACTGGGGCGAAGGTTAACATGGCGCTGTTAGAGGAAATCCGGATAAATTATAATGTTTAAAATTGCTTTGAATCATTGGCTGGTGTTTAACGAGAGCTTGTATTTTTTGATGAGGTGATTTAATTGACATAATGTTTCAAAAAGACAATCAACACTTTATTTCTATAGTAAATCTACTGACTCGGGAGAATTATGTGTTTACTAGAAGGTAAGTCTTGGATTTAGCAAGCTACACAAATGTCACTTTCATTTAATCAATGCAGCCGACAATCTTACTCACTTAGAGAAAAATACAGGGTTTTTTTTCTAACCCAAGGGTTTTCGCAGTTTACTTCAAGAACTACTTTGCCTCAATTGCGGAACAATATGCTTTGACCTTAAATTTGAAGGTGCCACAGATTCTGGAAACAGTTTCTTGAAATGTTTTGGCATTGACCAAAATGTAACCACATGTCACTGACGAAACCTACTGCAGAAGAAGAAGATTAGTATTAGAAATCTACTTTTTGAATCATCATATAATAACATGAAATTGTTTACTTTTTCAAAAACCCTAATTAAATTGGCCTTGATCATCTGTGCAAGAAAATTGTCTTCTGCACAAGGTTTTAAGTGCAATGTTAACAGAATCAGTGAAAAAGTATTTTGATCATTGAAAATTTAAATAAATAAATAAAAATTGTTGAAGCCCTAGATTACTTCAGTCATCCCGTTGCTAATGAATCACGCTGAAGTCCCCGCCCTTAAGTCATTTACTTTTTGTGTGCACTGCGTTAATCCGCCTCTCGGGAGATACAAAATAAATAAAGTCGCAGTGATCATTGTCGCCGAGTCAAATCACCTATTCACACTGAGAACATAACGACAGNCGCCTCTCGGGAGATACAAAATAAATAAAGTCGCAGTGATCATTGTCGCCGAGTCAAATCACCTATTCACACTGAGAGGATAACGACAAAACCGTGGCGCAGCGTAACGACGAGTAACGGAGAATAAAAAAAATTATACTGGAATTAGAAAGCGAGAGTACTTTTTTCCTACCCCTTCCCCGGGCGAATCTGGTTTTGCTTTCCACGGTCTCCTATCAACCCCCTAATCTGCCCCCCGCTGCCAACCCCTTTCTGACAATCCACGACGTCCGATTACGTCCACTCCCCTAGGGNGCTCACCCCTCCTCCCCTCTTCCCGATCACACCCCTCATGCACCAGTAATAATGGGGTAGCCACCCCTTCAACTCCCCGTCCCCACGCCCCCCTGCAGACGGCTAACAGTCCCGAATGCACGGGGACTGACGAACTCCAGTCAGTCGAATAAAATAACAATGGTCGAATCGGGGAATGCGAGGGAGGAATAGAGAGAGATATGAGAGAAATGGAGAGAGAGAGGGGGAGACGAAGTGGAGAGAAGCGGATTTGCGAACGCGCAGGACGCGTGTCAACCGTTGAGTCGTGAGTCGCTAACAGCACTGCAAATATTTGGAAGGAGAGTTCTCTTCTCCTCTGCCATGCCCAGTCTGTCCGAGTGCCATAAGGGGATTTCAACCCCCGGGTTGGGGTGGGGAGGGGGGAGGCTACGACTGTGACCCGACTCAACTCTAACGTCCAGGTTCTACCCCCCAGGTCGATCCTGACTGTTAACTCTCGTGATCGCCGGAAATTGTTAGACCCGGTCTCCAAAACCGTTTATGCACTGCTACAAGAACACCAATAGTTGGAAATCTTTTTCTACCCGTAACACCATACATTAAAAAGGGTGGGATTGAACTCCACCGACAAACTTCGACAAGCAATTCTTCACGGGGGAAAAAAAATGCAGCCGTTTCGCGGACAATCGCTGGTGAAAATTCTCCACAGCTCTTGACAAAATTACGAACACGTTTTTTTCCAATAGCGGTATTTCCATAAATTTCACAGGGCCGTCCGTGAGTTCACAGTAAATTTAATAGTTAGTCTTTCTGCACTTTTCTCGTTTAAAAAATGCATAAGATAACTGGAGGGGAAGACGCCAGTTGGGGGAAGATGCCAGAGAGGCTGGTATTTCTGATAGTAATACAGAGATATCTGCGCCAGCCACGTGGAGAGAGAGCACTGCATGTCTAGAAGCAAACACAAGGAGGTAGATACGTACTTCCAAAGTATGTGGTGTTTATGAAGAATTATTGGAAGATATTGCCTTCTGAGTGCCTGTTTTATAGTTTGAAGCTGTGTTTTCCTAAGGCCTATAAAACTCAGTCACATTCCAAGCACTAAACTCTTACTTTACAATGCGGAAACGGTATATCGGGCAAAAGATGGCAGTATCCATAACCACTCCGATCCAAGACTACCGTTTAAAAATAAATCCATGTGGCATCTTACCCCAGTATGTGGGGTAATATGCCATTACAATCATTTAAAGTTATGTTCCATTTATTACTATTATTTTTATATTTTTATTAACTAACCTTTCTTAGCAAGTGTATTAATACATTTTTTATTTTCGAACAAATTACGCCCAGATTATGTGAGGATAAGGGATCGTTCTTTCTGGTCGGAGTAAAACCTACTTGTTGCTTCTAAAAATCTAAAAATATGAAAAAGGGGAGAATGTTAATGCTAGATTAATCTCAGTCGTATCACATTTTCCACAGAATCCTAAAATTGAAACTGGAAATGAGCTACTAATGAGTTACTAAATGAGCGCGCGATAATGCAGATAATTTAATAATTCAATCAATTATTTTCTACACTCACAAATGCTAGTGTCTACCAGAACATTACTTGTAAAAGATCACGAAAGATCCATAGTGAAGTATGTGCAATGTCTAGAAGATGCTGGTTTTCCACCATCACTGAAAATTGTTCGCTAAATGGCCTTTCGTTTCGCCGAGAATGATTGCGGCACGAGGCATAGGTTTTCATTTTAACACTCGTACTAAATTATCTGGCTATGACTGTCTACGGGTGTTTTTGAAACGTCATCCTGAACTGACAGTTAGGAAGACACGAGGCATCTCCACCGCAGATTAGCTGGGACTGTGCCTAAAAGAGGTTGACGGAGTACTTAAAAGTGGCGATGAAGGAAATGACATCGACGGTGATGATAATTTTTGTACTGTATGCAATAGCAACTTCTATGCCAAAAGGTGCCCTAAGTATGACAGCGTTCAGTGTTTTAAATGCTGGAAATGAGCGCACGAAGATTGTAGTCTGGACCAGTTGCACTGTAACATATGTTAGATGTGATATATATTCTGGAATTTTATGTTCTGATCTTTTATGACCCACGTGACTTATTTTATGTTCCTGTGTGTGAGACCTTTGCTGTAAACATTAATAGAGCGATTTTCTGTAGTGACTGTACCATATGATTTAAAGTAAATTATTTTTATTATAGGTGGTGGCATTTTCCTCCATATCGAGTGGCGTCTTCCCCGCATAGTTGGGGGAACATACCAGTAATGGATGACTTTATATTTCACGTAATTTTCTTCTATAATTTTAATTTATTAGACACGTTGACAGCTGTTAACATAAATAAATGTCCTACGATCATAATAGAACACTGAGATTTTTCTATCGAAGTATTTAAAAGTTATGACCATCAAACCTCTTACATGTTGCATCTTCCCCCGAGTTACCTTATATTACGAGGAAAAAAAAAGTAGTGTAAGTTTTTTTTACTGCGTATTAATAAAAAAATAAAATAAAATATTTTATTCTGGAGCGGAATTTGAACACGAATCAAAAATTTTAGATTTCATGACGCTAACTACTCACTCTTCGATTTTCGTGTAACAATGTTATCTTTAAATATGTTACTTCTGCAAATGTGACGTACGAAACTTTTTCCGTTTCCAGTCATGTCTTGACTGCTTTTTATGTGCGTGCAACTAACNGGGGAACATACCAGTAATGGATGACTTTATATTTCACGTAATTTTCTTCTATAATTTTAATTTATTAGACACGTTGACAGCTGTTAACATAAATAAATGTCCTACGATCATAATAGAACACTGAGATTTTTCTATCGAAGTATTTAAAAGTTATGACCATCAAACCTCTTACATGTTGCATCTTCCCCCGAGTTACCTTATATTACGAGGGAAAAAAAAGTAGTGTAAGTTTTTTTTACTGCGTATTAATAAAAACATAAAATAAAATATTTTATTCTGGAGCGGAATTTGAACACGAATCAAAAAATTTAGATTTCATGACGCTAACTACTCACTCTTCTATTTTCGTGTAGCAATGTTATCTTTAAATGTGTTACTTCTGCAAATGTGACGTACGAAACTTTTTCCGTTTCCAGTCATGTCTGACTGCTTTTTACGTGCGTGTAACTAACTGTTGGCATTGTTCGTTCCCGAAACTCGATGATTTAGGAGATATGGACACGTTCCGTATTTTGTATTCACAGATCGCGTTTTAGTGCGAGGACTGTAATTTTTCCGTAAAACTTTCCATGAATGTGCTGACATTTCCACTGCGTAGCCTAGACCCCGCCCCGAAAAGACGGAACATTATCTTATTTAGTGGAAGAAATGTATTCGGTGCGGCTGTCAAATGAACATCGAATAGCCTTCTGCTGTGATACGGAGCACACGGTGGTGTGCCGGGAAATGGCGCACCAGGTAATTTATCACCGCGTAACTGGCCCCTTCGTTAATTACACGACGGCGTTGCAGTGCAACTACTCACCAGCGACCTAATTAAGTTGGCGCTGGCTAGACAAAGGGAGATTAACTAGACTCTTCGCGAGGACGAGTTAAATTAAACTGACTCTCTACTCTAGTCCCTGCCGTGTTTGCCCTACGGCCTTACACGTGACAGCGGTATTTGTGTGTGGCGATAGAAAAAATTCTCATTGGCATTCTCTCCAATGATCGATTCCTAGAGACCTGCAAAAATTCACTGATTCATTTTGGGACAAGCTAGAATTCAAAACACTTGTGTTTACATAACTTCAGCCATTGGACCACGCGATGTTTGACACCTCCTGGAGAACGCTGGCCCAATCGTCGCCTACCACTGTGACAGCAGACATCCAATGTGCAGTTGGCATTGGCATATTTGTACATAAGACTGTAGAGTTCAGCCTGCAGGTCGTTGAACTCGCGAATTTTTCAGGTCTCTATCGATTCCCCACATTAGTTCTCAGGACAACCGTGCGTGGGAGGCGGTACCAGTGAGTCAGAGGGGTCATATGACCCTTGTGATAATCTGCCGTAAGGGTCACATCCTCGAACAGGCTGCAGCAGCTGGCAAGCTGTAACTGACAACACTTCACTTATGAGTCTGCACCGTAGACTAAAGACGAGGTAGAGCGACCTCGCTGGCTGCGCACAACCAATCTCCGTGTCCCAACATTGAACTGCTTTTCTGCCAACGCGTCTTGCGAAAACGGCATGGTTCGGACGTAAGGTTAGAAAATTGATTTGTAAACAAACGTTTTGAGATGATGTTTTTTATACTTCATCTAACCAATTTGTAATGCAGTTTGATTAAATTCAAATTGGTGAAAGTATTTTATTTATATAATAGTGCTTGTCATTTAAAAATGATGATATGAACAAAAATTTTCATCACTGTTGACCTTGCGACTTTGACAGTTGTGTGTTCTTTTGGGGTAGGTCGGGCAGAAGATGAATAAGCGGTGTACCTCATCTGAAGTCTACGGTCTGCGCCTCTATCAGCGTTTGACTCACTGTACATCATTGTTGTTTTCTACCTTGTCTGGAAACATGGCTTCGTTCGACAATGACTCAAGAACGTCTCCAATCACGTGGCCGCATTGCTTGTAAATCGAGATCTGGCACAAAAAAAAATCTTCCCCAGCTTGGATATGCCAACAATTTCATTTCTTCAAAAGAATCAAGAAAATTAGTTTCTGAGCACATCCACGTGTATGCTGTGTTCAATTCACTAAAACTGTTACTTTTGTTGAGAATTAATACATAAAGACCGATTCCGTTTTAATTTTCAAATACGATTTATTTAAATTTTAAATGCTTCTAGTTTAACGGTGCAGTAATTCCAGAATTTATAAATTATTCTTGTTCTTAAACAATATCAGTTATCACGTTAAAATAAAAAAAAAGTGCTTACGTACATACTATGTATGTTTTAAGTAAGACTTTATGTTACACTTAAGAATATTCTGTGATATTCTGATATTTGCTAGTGTTAATTTTCATTTAAAACATTTGTAAACTACGGAAATATTTTTTTTAAGAAATTCTGCACCTTGTCCACCAAATACAAACCCCTTACGCCGCCTCTGCAACCATATCATCGCAGATTACTTAATAACACAAATAATAAACAGCGGCTTATACTGCGAACTCCAGCCACACACGCTAGCAAAATGGTGTCACTGGCGAGAAAGAATGTTGCAACCCCGTTCGCTACTCGACGCCTGGTGACGTACGCGACAGTCGGCAGCCCAGCCAATAGGGAACTTCTCGCGGCACAAAGTAGCCAACCAGACACAAGGCCCGTCCCCCAGATCATCACGCTGCCAATCAGAGAATGGGTACGCTCACATCAAAGGAACCGCCACGCCATTTCGTTTCTCTCTGAACTTATCTACTCGATGGTATCACCGTATACCTTTTCATGTGGGACCTGCGAAGATCACACACAGTCTCGCTGGAAGTGATATGACCAACGTGTTCAGAATACTGNTTTTTTTTTTTTTTTTTTTTTTTTTTTTTTCACTTTTCAAGAAATAAAATAAACCTAAAAACTAGTTAAAAATTATACCAATGGCTCTGACGTAATTAGGTTGTCTTTTTTCGTCTTGAGAGTCAGCAAGGGTGAAACAAAGCGAGGATAAAGCAACGGCGGAATGCAAGGGCACAGAAAACGAGAGTGTCCCGAGAAAACCCATAGACCAATGCAGCATCCACCATGTTTCCCACATGCGAAAATCCGGGCGATGCCGCCGGTAATCGAACACGATCTGGCATAAAAATGTATTATTTTCCATTAATCTAAATTACTTCTAAAATTTGTAGGTTCAATGATTTTAAAAAATATTCAAGTGTTCTGTTTATGTATGCAGGAATCCTAAAAGAGCCCTGATTACAAACTTTATTTATATCAGCTATACAGGCTGATTCTAAAATCATGGGACAAACATTGAGGAGTGGTAGAGCTCACTAAAAGAAACAATTATTGTGTAGATATATATGGGCGGAAGTGACGCGTTGAGATGTAGAGATGTGAAGCTGGTGTCAAGATGATGGAAAACTAACCAAGTTTTTTTTTTTCTTAGCGGGTTTCAGTAACGAGGTTGTAGTGTAGCAGTTGCTGTGTCCAGGAAACCAGACATGTTCACAAATCAGGAAAAGACTCAGCGTGTCCTCTGGTACTACGGGACCCGGTCACCAATAACCGTGCAGAGGAACTTTCCAGACAACGTGTGGAAAGATGCCGCCTGATGTCGAGAGCAATAAGTCGTGGTATGACAAGTTCAAGAACACAGGATTAGTTGTGGATTTACCGAGAACTGGCCGACCGTCAACCAACAGTATTTTGTGCGAAGTCCCAAGAAATCAGTGTGAAGGGCCTCACGAGAATCACAGATGCCAAAATGTTCTCTTCATGATATCTGACACAAACGTTTGACGTTTCGTGCATACAAAATGCAAATTGTTCAGGCTTTGTTGCTCATTGACGCCACGCATATGTATGACTTTGCAGCTGAAAATGTTATCATTTATTGAGAGCGATAATGGCTATCTCAACGTGTTGTTTTTTTCTGAGAAGGCTACCTTTTTGGTCAATAGTATAGTGAACCGGCATAACGTGCGTATTTGGGGTTCAGAGCCTCCTGGTGAGGTGTCAGTGTACCAGAGGCAACTCAAAGGTGAATGTTTGGTGCGTGCTTTTTCATGACAGAATTATCGGACCATTCTTTTTCGCTGAGGACACTATCACATCTCCTGTGTATCTGGACATGTTGAAATTGTTTGCTGTCAGCAGTTGCTTGAGTATCACCCAGGCGTCATTTTTCAACGAGATGGTGCACAGCTTCATTGGGGTTTGAAGGTTCGTGCCTTTCTTGACACGACTTCTCCTGGACGATGGATCGGTCGTGATGGCCCGACAGCGTGGCCTCCGCGCTCTCCTGACACAACGCCATTCGATTTTTACAATGGGGTTATGTCAAGGATAATGTCTACAGAACTTCTGCATTAGATCTTGCAACTCTGCAACAATGGATATCAACAGCCACTGCACCGATACCTCCTGTGATGTTGGCTAATGAATATCGACTATATGTGCTACGTATAGTGCCAGTGACTTTTCGCGTAAAAATCGGAGCACACGGTAGACTTCAATACTATATACACACCTCAGCTGTTGTAACACCTCCATTGGCTGCTGGTGCCGTGTCCGTCATTGACCGAGCCACTCAGGACTAAGTAACTCCGACACCGAACCTTCGTGATTCGTGCGCAAACTGTTAACATGGGCCAGGACAATTTTTAGCCAATCAAAGAAGCTGGACGACCCTACAGCGCTTTGGACTGCATCTTGTTTCGAAATCTTTTCGCGAAATATCACTGTCCCTAAGCCAAGGTATTTATCATGTGTAGAGTAGGGGATTTTTTGCGTTGTTGTATTTGAGGGTTTTAAGGTTTTCCGGTTTCCTTCTCCTTGTAAATAATAGAGCCTGAGATTTCCCCGCGTTAATTTTGATTTTCCATCGCTCGTACCACTGTCTCAGCTCGTCTAGTTGAAGTTGGGTTAATAGGTGAACATAATCTATCGCTTTATCGTGGACAAAGATAACTGTGTCATCAGCAAACATTTGAATTTTTGCATAATTGTTTGGGATATCTGCTGTACAGATGTTATATAGGAAAGGTGACAAAGCGAAACCCTATGGTACACCTGCTTGTAGAGTGCGCGTACTCTATGCGGCATTATCAATTGACACGTAGAAATGTATGTTACTGTAGAAACTGTTAAGTAAGTGAATCTAGCAGTCCGGGAATTTAAAGTTAATAAGTTTTTGCAATAGGCCAGATATCCACACTTTATCGAACGCTTTGGCTATATCCAGAAAAACTGCCATTGTATATTTTAGTACATTATTTGCTGCTACTGTTTCAGTTATTAGTGAGTAGAATGTTCTGCCTTAAAACCGAACTGCAAGTTAGGGATTATTTTCTTTATCTGAGCATGAGTATTAAGTATTCCCAGGAGTAATTTTTCAAGGAATAGCTCGAAGCGTACAACGGCTTAAATAAACTATCTGAATCGTATAAATAATTATGACCCACAAGCGGAGGGGAAATCGAGGGAGAAGGAACAGGGGTTGAAAGAGGAGGGGATCCGTGCCAAGCAAAGAGTATACCACCGCGTCGAGTTGAAAGCAAAGAAAATATCTTACGCGACGGGCGGTAACGTCGCAAGATGAAACTCTGACAATTGTTAATCATTAATTATGTTGAATAAAAACGCACAATATTTTCATCGCATAATTTAAGGTATATCTAGTTATTTTAGTATAAATACATCTATCAAACAGTTATCTTTAAATAATTTTTATTTTCTGGCTAACAAGTTGCAAATGTCACTGGAGAAAACTTCCTCGTGTGTGACCCGTCCAGATACCAGGTAACAGTGTTGACAAAAATGTTAGTCGCAATGGAAGATTTCGCGTTTTGGTTACACACCCAACGCAAACATTTCGTTTGGTAACCATTTGTGACCAAAACCCCAAATATTATATATGTACTACAAAATGATATATTTACCAGAAAGATAAAATAATGTACTTATCGCTCTTGAAAACCCTTATAAGCTTTACTCAGGCCTTTACTACAGCCAATTAAAACTTATCATTTTTATCTACAAACCTTTGGCGTTTAAAAAGACACAAAGGGCATAAACCTGCCGAAATCAAATTACATACCAATAAAAACATACATAATAAAATAACTTGTTTCGCTTTAAAGCGACCCAACTACTAGGTATGTATACTTAACTTCTCATGACTGCCTCGCCCTCTCTGCCTGCCAAACACGAAACGGAGATGCTAATATAGGACTCTCCCCCCTCCACATCTGCCTGACCCACACTACATCGATCGTAGAACTTGGCAACACAGAACACCGAAGTAACCAGAAGGATAACATGGGCAGAACGCAGCTTCGAGCGAGACACACACAACCCCTATACTCCCATCGAGGCTCTATGTTTGTCAAATGTGACAATCAAGGATGACGTTAAATGACGTGGTCCAATGGCTGCGAAGTCGAAATATGACCGCCGACCAGGTGTTTGTAATGACGTCACTGAAGGGGGGGGGGTCGAAGCTTGCAGGGCGCCACAGTGCTGGACCGGGCCGCGCCGCTGTCGTGTTCCTGCAGCCGTACACGTCACACGCCCGAGCCGCCGGAAACCTCCGCGGCCCGTCTGACGATCAGCACCAGATGTGAAGGCATCTCGACTTCGTTCTTCCTCCCCCCGTTTGCGATGTCGACCACAGCCAGGTGTTTCTTTTGTTGGCGTGGAGAAATAGACGTTTAAGCAGGTAGTCGGACGTAATTCCCGGAGAATTATGCGACTGCCGTCACAGGCTGTTCACACTAAACTGAGCACTTTTGAAAACCCTTGCTTAAGATCTACTTATATGCACATTGTGTATTCTTCCACGATACGTAAAATAAACATTGCTATGGGCCTAGTCACTTTATTCGTGCATCGGTTAAGTGGGATTGTGAGATTGTTACAATAGTAAATTTTTTACCAATGTTCTCATAATCACACCTATAAGAATTTTTAAAAACCCATAGAGTAAAAGAATTGATTTCAGTATTTACAGATGTTTACCAAACTCTTTAATCTCAACGTCAGAGGTCCCGCCACCAGAGCTATTCTCCGTATTTGACGCCTAGGAGCGCGGGGGCGACAAGCACGACACTGCCACGAGGATGATGCAACCAACTCCACCACAGCTACAGTCAAGGGCGTACACTTGTGAAAACCCCCATATATCTACAAAAGTGCTCCTCGTATTTTCAAAATAACCACGCCACTGAACTCGCCGCCTAATAACATGTTAATGCTATTGGCAGAAATTAGCATATTCTCATTAATAACCAAGGTTGATATTGTTTTCCAGTGCTTAATTACATCTCGGAACAGACATAGACAGTGTCTTATGAGCCCCGTGGTGCCATTTACGAATTCGAGATAAAAATTTCGATACCTTCAGCGGTTCGGAAGATATTTGGGGTGAACACCTTAGCTGAAAATGCTGTATAACGCCGAGTTCACAGTTCCAATGAATGTTCCTTCCAACGTAATATAACGTTCAAGCCGTTCTGTTCATTCAAGTAATTTTACTTTCGAGTGATGCCCACGTAAAATTACGATTCATTGAACTTCGTGAATACTGTTGCTGACGTAATGTAACGTCGCCAACGTGCTTAAATAATGCGGCATCGTAATATTTTAATATTTTGACAAGCTCCATAAAACTGTTAAAAATGTGCAACGTCATGTTACGTTCCAGCAGTGGCGTTGGAACATTTTTTAATAAGAAGGTGGAGGGGGGGGGTACATGGCGCGACCAGGGACAAAGAAACTACAGACCACAGCTGTTTGAAATGACTGCTGGCAATCGGCAGCGAAAGGGAAAGCATATCCAGCTGGTTATCCTTCTGTAAAAGTTTTTAATTTTAAATGTCAGAGTTTCATTATTTATGCATTTTTTCCATCGCTCGTCCGTTAAAAGGATACAAAAATTTTCTGCAACAGCATGTAATTAAATTTTGCCATTATTAAGATTGCCATAGCTGCACATCGTATTGGGGAACTAACGAGCATGGTGATAATATATTGGGGNGGGGGGGGGGGGCAAATGCTATGTTGTACCCCACCTACAATATTTGGAAGGGTACAGTGTATAGTATATTCACGGTTTCTTCACTTTTTTTTTTAAATCAAAACTTTGAAAAATATTGCCAAGTATGACATTTTGGTTGTATCCTAAATATGATGTGAATCACAAGAGTTTTATTCTTGTATTATCCTTTAAGTACGTTATTTTCCGTTAAATTGAAGATTTATTTATGTTTTATCTATAAATTAGAATATTTCATTAATAAGTAATAAAAATCAAAACGGCGAGAGATGGGTGGGTTGGTAATTCCTAGTAATAAATAGTTCTTAAGCAGAATATTATTAGTTGAGTGCGCACGAATGCAGTGCGTTGTCCCTTTGGTGTAAATTTCTAGACTTAGTAAAGCTTTGTTTGCTCGAGGCAGAGGAATATTCTCGAAGTATAACTTCAGCAGAGCTTCATATATGTTGGAAGTAACCGTGAATGGACCCTACCTTTGCAAACCCTTGTTCCTATGCCCCTGGCAACCAGACTGTTAAATGAGTAGCGTTTGACTGACTGAAATCACTGGTTCAGCTTTAGAGCGCATCGTCTGTTTAAGAAATGCATTCACGTAGACGAGCCAAGAAGTTTTGGGAGAAGCACTCTTTAATTAGCAGTGCCGCGCACTGGTTTAGCACTTCGGGTATTTCAGGCTTCCGATCAAGAAATATTGGGCCTTTCATCTGGCAGCACTGAATGGAAAACGAAAATGACTCCGTAGTTACTGCCCAATATTGTGTGACACAGCGCCTACAAAAATGGTAATACCAAGCTACTATTAATGGCAAAAAAAAAACTTTATATTGATTACTAAAAAGCGTTTCTTTTGTAAATAACGAATAAAAGTCCTCCAAAAATCTTTAATATAATTCCGTTAACAGAATAAAACATTTAATTGGGCCAGGGGGGTCTCCATAGCAGTTTTAATTTTAAAATTCTTAAGTTGTGGTTTGTGGAAGTCATCATGATAGACCGATTGCTTGATTCCCCAACTATTAACCCCGATAAGTGCACGTATCGTTTATTAATACTTGCTGCTCTTTACAGTATAACTTATTCCTACTTATAGCAGTGTCGTTGGAGTATTTAGAGTTTTTGGTACTGGCTCCGTCCTGCAATCGATATACCTCCATCTTTCCGGAATGTCGTTGCCAATCGAAAGAATTTCGATAATTCTCAGCTTGCACCCTTTAAAGCACACCCTCATGTTGTATTGGAATTTTTTTTTTAAATCAGAAACATCCATGTAGGGTCATTTCTTCTGCTTGATTACAAGCTACGGTTGCATCGTTTTGGAAACAACTTGAGAAATTCGTTGCGATTTCTTTATTGTTCCCTTTATTATTTCGTAAGGAAGGTTTTGAAAAGTGTGTTGTAATATGGTCTTGTATTTTCCATTTAGACTTTCAAGTACATTTATATCGCAGTAAACTGTTTGTTTAAATCACATGCGCTTTTATGCTTTAGATTTTCCAAAAATATAGCACTATTCTTTGTTGTATTTTAAAGGTCCTCGAAACATTTTTTGGCAGTCAAATGAACGGTCTTTAACAGTTTAAGTAACTGAAGGAAAGCAAAAGCGAGCTAGCAGCAAGGTCCTTAGTGCGATGTGTTGTATTTTAAGCTATGTAATTTTGCCCTTATAAAACTTTTCCTGAAGTAATAAATGTTTCTGTTATTTTTTATAGCTGTAATTGGGATACTAAATGCCAACGCTTGTTTTCATTAAGGTCTGTTTACACAAGGTTTAATGCTAAGTTATGTCACGTTATGTGCCAGTACACGTCCTGTTATAGAATAAGAAATTCTCCGGGTGACCTCGATTCTGCTAGTACTTCTGGATTTTTACGTATTCGCAAATTTACTATATGAGTGAGAAAGCGCGAATGCTTAAGTTACTTCCCATACATTCATGCTAGCGGTCCTACATTTGCGCAGGAAACAGTCGAATTCGTAGGAAACTTCCCAATTTTGTTTAGTAGCGACGCTAAACATTCCGCATTTGTAGCCAGATGTGTGGTATTATTTCCATACGATATGTGGGTTAAAAACTTTGAATTCAGTTTAGGAAGTTTACCAGAATTTCTTTTTTTTTTAAGTATAGGTAGGACATTCAATTAACAAATATAATTCCATGTATCTTCTTTAGAGAGGGTTTTGGTGATATACGTTATCCATTACAAATTGGAAGACAAATTCGAAGCCATAGGACGGATAGCCGGTTAACAGTCTGATTGCTGATTGCGGAAGAAAATAGTTCTGACTGTATTGTGTACATTTTAAAGGCCAAATGTGTTAATTAAATCATTAGTTGCGTCCTTTATCATTTCCTTCCAAATTAGTTACGTCCTTTAATACTCCCCATGTATGTATAAGTATTTTTGCTTGCAGTTTGGAATTATTAAAGTAAAAACTTTATGTAACCAGTGTAGAGCAAGATGGTGGATGAGGAGTGTCTGTTTGAAGTGTCGCCATCTGTCGGAAAACACAAAACAGGAAATTCTAAACAGAGAAGAAAGATTATTGAGTTATGCAGTTCCAAGCATAAAAAAATTCCCTACGTTACGAATATAGAACCAAAATAAATATTTATTTTATAAATAGGAGTTGCAGGGGGGCGTTTTACTGAGAGCTGATTGCTTTTTATTTGAGATCAGTGAAATTAGCGAATTATATGGGTGTCATGTTAGACTTGAACATGTGTTCCATTCATGCCTGGGCCGCGATTGTTTATACGGTACATGCCCTGGACGACTCCTTAGCCAGTAATAAACCGAGTAAATGTTGCGATCGTATCCCATGCAACCGAGTGTAACAATAAAGGAAACCTCTCTCTACGGTAGCATCCAGTGGAGTGAGTGGAGAGATTTCGGCGCCTCTTAACATCGGTCTTAAGAGCCGATGAGGGTGAAGCGAGGTGAGTATGGAGCAGCGCCGGAATGAAAGGGCGGGGGAACGGGATATCCCAGAGAAAACCCGCCACGAGCGTCATCGTCCGGCACGTTCCTCAAATGCGAAAATCTGGGAGCGACCCCTCCGGGAATCGAACCCGGGTTGCCTAGTTGGGGTGTGAGTAGTCTTAACCCCTACACCGCGCCCGAGCTGAGAGTGAATAAACAATTGTGCCCTGGTCATGCAAATAACTGTAAAGTGTAGGTTTCTGCCAAATAAATTATTCTCGAAAACCACGTACCTCTAGTGCTTAGTGGCTGACAACACAGACAGTGTCTTCCAACTTTGAAGATAGGCAGTGATACAAACTGCCACCTCGTAATGGATACAGCTTATCATAAGTTGCATTCAAAGTACTACTCGACCAAGCTTAGTGTGCATCCGGTAAATAACATACACTGAAGAGCCAAAAAAACTGGCATAGGCGTGCGTATGCAAATAACAGAGGTATGGAACCAATCAGAGTAACGCGATGCGGTCGGCAGCGCCTATATAAGACAACAAGCGTCTGGCAAAGTTGCTAGATCGGTTACTGCTGCTACAATGGCAGGTTATCAACATTTAAGTGAGTTTGAACATGGTGTTATAGTCGGCGCACGAGAGATGGGACATAGCATCTCCGAGGTAGCGATACAATTTGGATTTTCGCGTACGACCATTTCACGAGTGTACCGTGAATATCGGGAATCCGGTAAAACATTCAATCTTCGACATCGCTGCGCCGGAAAAAAGATCGTGAACGAACGGGACAAACGACGACTGACGAGAATCATTAAACGTGACAGACGTGCAACCCTTTCTAAAATTGGCGCAGATTTCAATGCCTCCTGCATACCTTCAGGCATTAAGTCGAGTCCATGGCACGTCGTCTTGCGACACTTCTGCGTGCTCGCGGGGGCCCTACGCGATATTAGGCAGGTGTACCAGTTTTTTTTGGCTCTTCAGTGTAACCACACAAGGTTACGCAGTTTTCTCTCTCTCTTTCTCTCTCTCTCTATTTCTCTCTCTTTCTCTCTCTCTTTCTCTCTCTCCCCTCTCTTCTCTTACTTACCCCTTCCTCCTCCAGAATAAGATAAAGCGCTCGGCCGCGGATGTTGTGTGCCGTAGTGACGATAAGTTGTGGCAGTGTTGGTGACTAATTCCCGTTGCAGTGTTGATGCTTCTGCATGGGCTGGCGCGTGTACGAGTTGCTTAAATTCACGTGGGCACGTGCTCGCGCAGACAGACAATGGTATTCAATTTGCCGTACTCGACTTTCTTCCCCTCTCGACAGCTGCGCTAGCGCCCGGGTCTCGCCCTTCCCCCTGCTCCACGCTCGGCTTGGTCGAGTAGCGTGGCGCGACAATTTCCAAAACCGAAACGTCGAACGCATCGTCGCCTACTCCTTGCGCAAACTCCTCAAGACAACACACGTCTCACATCTGGCACGAGCGAGGAGCAGTACTCCAGCGACTTAACAGCGGGGGAATTTTTTTCTTTTTCTCGCTATGCTTACGATTGACGTCTTGACATGGCGTTTATCTTTCCTCGCGCGGGTGCAGTTGAAGACGTGCGGCGTCAAGCGAAAAGCGATGAATAACTACGAGCGAACGGCGGAGCGGCGAGGCGAACTCAGCGGCACACAACCCTCTTCGCGTCTTGTGAAGCATTCAGTCCCCCACCCACCACCACCACCTCACCGCAGAGGGGTTGAGAGTTAGGGGTGGGACAGCATGTCAGGCGCACTATACCATCACCTACCGCGACTGTCGACTGTCGGCTGTCGCTACCAACGTCTCCATCAACCGCCCCTCCCCCCAACCGCCCAATTCTCTACCTTCTACAACCTCCAGCAACCTCCATTTTTTTTACGTGTGTTTTGACGAATGAATAGCGAATGTACTCAATAAGCAGTCTCGGCCGATTTTATCCAAAAGAAAACAGAACAACTGCAGTGGAAACAAAAGAAAAGTAAGTCTTTTCAACCCTTTTGATCTTTTGTTCGTGCCACGGATGGGAATTTTTTTTTTTCTCTCCCCGTTGTTTCCTCGCTGTTTTGGTTGAACCTCCAGACTTTTATGCAAACAAAAAAACCAACTGCTGTCAGTTTTTCGGATAGCACAAAAGAAGATTTCATAACATTACTACGTCTATTACTTTTAATAAATATATTTACAAATGTGAACTATTTTATGCCTCGTTTGTCTGTACGATTCTAAAATTCTCTATTTCCTTATAGAAATGTTTTCAGACTTCGTTTTACGATCGTTGAGGCTGTTAGCACTACTAAGGTCCACACACAACATTTTTTTTTTTTATATATTATTTCATGGTATCGTATATGTGAACAAGAAAAATAAATATCTTCCTGTATTTCGGAAATTTAGGCTTCTTCCAGACTACCTTGATAAAAATGAAAACACTTATCCCGTCTGTAAAACAAACGCCAACTTAAATAAGTAGGAAAATATTTAATGGCTCAGTTTGGCATCATGTTATACGCAGAAAGGCCAAAGGATATAGGCCATCCTGACCATATGAACACAGTAGACCTATAACTGCTTATAGATAGGGCCAGTAATTTTTCGCGAAAAAAATAGGAGCAGAGAGTAGACTTCAAAGCCGTACACACACCTCAGCTGTTAATATATCTCCGTCGGTCGCTGGTGTCGTTTCCGCATTTGACCGCGCCGATCAGGATTCCGTAACTTCGACACTGAAACTTCGTGACAGTTAACATGGACCACAACATGTCTCGGACAATCAAAAAACCTGGACGACCCTACTGCGGTACTTTGAGACGTACCTTGTCTCGAAATCTTTTCGCGAAATATAAACTTATATAGACTTGTAGAGTGCAAGTCAAACATGCGAGTTGGCTTGAACAATCGCCAGTTCTGCAGCGCTAGCGTTAGGTTTTGGAGCTCCCGACCACAGAAGAAGATACGCGTTTTAATAGGGCGGTTCGCATTTGTATTGAACAGTTCCGTAAACCTTCGTTAATAACTACTTTTCCCAAATATTTTGTATCCTTCTGCCACATTGACAATTAGCATCGTCATTAACCCGATCATGTGGAAACGGTGAAGCGGTTATGAACGTAAATATTTTGCTACGGCTGTTCACGATTAGTTGAGCTCTTTGGAAACCAACCTTTGGAATAAATCACTGCCCTTAACTGCATATATTTTGAATGGCACGCTGACTGGCGTGCTCCCAGTAAAGTTGGTAATGACGGAGGTAAAGTAGTTCCATATCTTAACCGTTGAATTCCAAGTGTTAGGTAATCAATTTTGAAAACAAAGATAATTTTGTACTGTTATTTTTTTAAAGCGTGAAATAACTGGTAAAATAGTATGAAATAATTGGTAAAATAGTATGAAATAACTGGTAAAATAGTATGAAATAATTGGTAAAATAGTATGAAACAATTGGTAAAATAGTATGAAATAATTGGTAAATATTTACAATTCTAATAATTTACAGATTTACTTGACTGACGCATGAATAATGTGATCAGGTTCATTGCAGTGACAATTTTACACATAGCGGAAGAGTACGCAATATGAATGAAAGTATATCCTAACCTCAATTTACTGTAAACAGCCTATGATATACCAATTCTACCACTTACGTGCACACAGGAAACAGAAATAAGAAAATATTAATAACTTAAGTGCCCATGAATTCAAAGGTCTCACTTTGAAATACAACGTTTAATAGTCTAAATGCTTTTCTTCCATTGCTGCCAACTTCATTGGCACCGTGAAAGTGGTGTCAGTTGAACTGCCCGTAGTTAGAATAATAAATATTTCCAAAGGTCTTTTTTTATAGAAAGTTTTTTTTTTGTTAATGAGGGGGAGGAGGGGGGGAGCTGAGGGGAGAACTGTTATTTTTTAAAAACACTTTTGGAGTGTGCTGTCCGGCGGAGTGGAAGTTTGGTTGGCAGCCTGACTGGCCGACGTATGACGTGCAGTTGAGGGAATGGCGTGAAACAGAACGTCCCTGAAGGGTTGAAGCGACACGGACGCGTCGGTGCGTGGTGTGTCGAGGAGTGTTAACGTATTCATGGGCTGGAAGCTAGTGCGCGGAGTGTAGAGTGCTGCGTGGCATTCCCC